>JASANE010015070.1:0-11081 GCA_030248225.1 Trileptium ribeirensis
TGAATGACGGTGCCGCGACTTTGACGGCCCCCTGAATACATAAAAACAAATGAAAATATATTTTCAAAAGCGTGCCCTGGACCGAGATTAGGTATAGGTACCAATTTAGAATGGCAAAATCTGACCCACAATGTCCTTTGATTACATGCAATGTATTATAATGTATGTTATATGTAGTACATAGACAAACGATGTCCATTGTCTCATCG
Source organism: Trileptium ribeirensis (assembly GCA_030248225.1). NCBI lineage: Eukaryota > Metazoa > Nematoda > Enoplea > Enoplida > Thoracostomopsidae > Trileptium > Trileptium ribeirensis. The sequence goes on from JASANE010015070.1 coordinate 210, forward strand.
GGTTGGGGTTAACCTGTAGTTGAATTTTTGAAATTTTTCTAAACTCAATTGCTACTAATTTTGTAATATTTTCCCCTACTTTGCCAATTTTTTGCTTCCCGCTAGCGCAACCCATACGGAGCGCGCAGGGATGCGCTGAACCTCAGGAGAGGACAAATCTGGGGCGTAGCCATAGGGGAGATGGGGGCCGTGCCCACTCCCGTGCTGCATCTGCATCAGAAAAGTTAAGTTCAGGGTTATGTGTGAATAGAGCGTTTAAGCTTTAGCCCGCCTAGCAGATGCAGTGCCCCACCGTACAAAAGATTCTGACTACGACCGTTGAATGTACATGGCTTAAACGGTGACCCCCAATGAACAGCTAACATATTGAAATTTTGATCAAAATTTTTGCTCAAATTTAGTTCAAAATTTAAAAACATTTTTTTTTGCGTTTTTGTTGAATTTCAATGAGTGAACAATTTAAACATTTTTGTTGCATATATATATATTTCTTCGATCAATCATGGCCAACGAACACGTCTTGAAAAATTCTTGAAGTAAAAAATTCGAGCTCAAATTTAGAAACATGATGAAACATTTTGCCAGATTTTTCACTTACAAATATCAGTCGAATTTTGATCAAGAAGAGATCAATTTTTTTGCTCAAAATTTCAGCAAAAAAAATAGAAAACATGTGAGCACATCTATGTATGTATAATATATTTGTGACGCATGTATGGATTTACACAGGGGCGCAGTCCGCTGTTCGAAAGTGGGGGGGGGGGCAACTCACAGTGGTGACAAATAGGGAAATATCCTATTTTTGCTGAAAACTGGGGGGAGTGCCACCCTCCTTTGCTGCGACCCTGGTTCTATATATGTTTAAATAGTCCATATATTTCTATATCTACAAATCAAGCTCTCAGGTAACTTAAACTCAGGGCGTAGCCAGAAAATACGAACTGGGCAAGGCTTTCTATAGGGGCACAAGTTAGCTGTGTTCAAAATTTCTTATTTTCAAAATTCAAACTGGGGGGGCATCGAGCCAAACTGGGAGGGGTGTACGGCTCTCCGTGACCCCCTTCCCTTGGCGACGCCCCTGCTTATCCTACAGATCTTTCTTAAATATGACGAACTAAATTATGGCATAGACATTGTGAAGTAATTTTTTTAAGTTTTAACGCCTTTATGCAAGTAGGAACTCCTCAGTAACAATATCGCATCACGGGAAGCGGTCCGCTGATTCAGTTGATTTATATTGTGGAGGTTGGAAAATGTGTTGCTTGCTCACTATCCAAAGAGGTTCCTACATCAGCCGAACTTCAGGCACCGACATAAGCCAGTCATGATTATATACTATAAGGGGCTCCAAGGTAAACAGCCGGATACGATACACCGTGGTGGCAAAGACTGTGTAATGCTACACAGAATTCGATTTAAATATTACAACTAATGGGTTATATAGTCCGTGTTGCCTTATATTTATATACATGGCATATACGCAGAAACATTCTAGAAAAATAAGCTGTAACACTTTTAATCGCTTTCGCTACAAATATGTAGTCAACAAAACAAAACTGATAAATATCATATAAATATTTTAAGTGATTTTGTGAGGCAATTTGGGCTAATTTTCCGCCAAAAATTTAAAAACAACCGTGTGGCTAAAAGATGTTTGCCAATTTTGGCGGGACGAATATCGCTTATCACAAAATTTATTCTTAAATTTGTATATAATCTGCATTCTGCACAATTCTAGAATGTAAAAATTGAACATAATTTAATCAGTGGCGGCTCCGCGGAAGGGGAGTACTGGTAGCCGTGCCCTGTTTGGTGTTGGTGTTCTCCTAATTTACAACCCCAACAAAATTTTATTCAACACGATATCGTCTTGAAAAAAAATTTTGTTAAAATGATGACAAAGATTACTATATCTTGACATAATCTATGTTAAGACAACATAGATTACTAAGCTGTCTTGACCCCCACAGTGAGTGGATGACGCTCCTGAATTTATTGTCATAGTTTAGTTTTGTATGCGAAAATGATGAATAATCACATATATTTAGGTTAATGGATATGTAATCTTTTTATTTAGATTGTGTTAGAAATCAGGGTTGTAGATATCACCTGAATAGCTACTACTACTAAACGGAAACCTTTTTTGAAATCAATCCGACGGAAATCTGTCGTATTCCAAATTAGTGTCAACGCCACCACGTTGACAGTCATCCAAACGCAGATGTTTTAAATTTATTTTGAGCGTTTAAAATTTTTTTGAAACAATTTAACATTGGTCAATCGTTCCGTTTACAGGTTCTAATGTTATACGCAAAAACCCTCAAACAACACAACACGATTTTCCTCGACAACACATAAATAGCTATATTAACAGCCTGAACAGCATAAATAGTACAATCAGTTGTTATCTCAAACAGCTTAAAAAAGCAGTTTAACATATTTAAAAACGCAGCTCATTTAAGCGGGCAAATTTAAGCTGTTCTGCTGGTTCCTGGTGACAGCTGTTGTTAGTTGCCACAAATTCGTTTACGACGAAAGTTGCTCGACCACACGGGTTTCTTACATCAGGTTTCTCCGCAATTATCAACATCAGTATAGCAAGCGACAATATAATTCTTCTGTAAAGGTTGACATCTAAGCTATGCAGTTAGTTGCTTGATGTATGCTCAAGTTTGGCTCGTGCTTGGATGAAAGTGGGTAAACGCTCGGTGCAGCGCGGTTTATAGAAGCATTTGCAGGGAGTATATTAGTTACCCAACGGGTGAAAGCGGGTAAACACTCGGTGCAGCGCGGTTTATAGAAGCATTTGCAGGGAGTATATTAGTTATCCAACGTATGAAAGTGGGTAATCACTCGGTACAACGCGGTTTATAGAAGTATTTGCAGTGAGTATATTAGTTATCCAACTGGTGAAAGTGGGTAAACACTCGGTGCAGCGCGGTTTATAGAAGCATTTGCAGGGAGTATATTAGTTATCCAACGGGTGAAAGTGGGTAAACACTCGGTGCAGCGCGGTTTATAGAAGTATTTGCAGGGAATATATTAGTTATCCTACGTGTGAAAGTGGGTAAACACTCGGTACATCGCGGTTTATGGAAATATTTGCAGGGAGTATATTAGTTATCCAATATCTAAATTATAACTGCCATTTACTCCTTGTTATAGTAGTAGTGTCGCAGCTGTCAATATTTCACTATAGGGGGCTTAGCTGGGTACGCATGGCTGGGTGTTTAGTGTGGGGAGAACGGGAAGCGTGTTGTTTGCTGTACTGGTTAATGGCTGTGTTTTTAGCTGTAGGTGTTTGGGGTCGGGTTTTCCACTGCACAGGGTAAGAGCGGGAGCGTTTTCGCGCTAGGGGAGCCGTGGATTATTAAAATGTCCCCATGAGACTATTTTTAAAGTAAACCAGAGAAACAAATTGGAAAAATATTTTTTGGGCCAGCTATAGTCACCCCCCCCGGAAAATTCTGGAGAAATGGAGCCCGCAACCCGACCTCCATCCCCTCAACTGTGGCGGAACCCCTGAACTAACTCACTTCAAGTGGGGTGAACCCGACGTGATTAAATGGCAACGGCGATATCAAGACGGCTCCAAAACCATACTCCATGACGGCGACCGGATGCGACTGAACTGGTGGTAAACTAGGTATTTTTTGAACAGTATAAGGCCAGACCCATACCATGAATTTATGTTATTGAGTAAGCAAATTACGATTTACAACTTTATTAATTATCCAAATCAGTTGCACCGTCAACGCCGACAGTTCCTGTATAGATGTATGAATATTTATATTGAAAAGGTATATATTTAACTTTGTTCCTCAAGTTATTTTGGGCTGCGGATGCTAGTCTCCTATTCCGTGGCGTTAGCGGCACCGTTAATGCCACAGTGCCACTGTATGTATATTTACCAATACATATACACTATATTAATTTTATATATCTGAAAATCTCATGTGGCGCATAGAGTTGCAATATTACATTTACCTACGTATATTCGAAATGGAAGGTTTAATCTTTGTATAAAACATATATATACGATACGAACCGAAACTAGGCCAAGGCTTAGTTAGACAATATCACCATAGCATGCCCAAATTTCACATACGCTCCTCAAAGATATATATTTTGCATTTTGACCCTTTGTTTATATCTCTATCGTTTGGCATCAATCAAGTTCGAAATACCTTAAGGGGTTTCAGCGGAGTACTCAAATAGAGGTCGTAAGTTCGGGCTCAGCCTGATCATCGGTAGAAAGTGCATAAAAAATCTCGGGGTCGGACGTCGCAAAACAAATATTGCAGGTAGCCAAGTAGGTGTCGCCTCAGACCCCTGTAGCACACATATTCCGCAAGCTCGAACTGTTGAATATCTGCTTGGCAAACCACTATTAAAATAGACGGACTAAATTGTTTTTTTCTATAGTGTCTTATAAATCTGAATCCACATGATTATCGAAGATACATTTAGAATAAAACGAGCCAAATAAAGCACACAACCTGATCAAACAAAGATTTACAGCCAGAAGCTGAGTTAATGATTTTGTAATACAATAAATCAATAGAGCTAAACTAAGATATGCTTCGACAATAGTCTATACGATTAGACCGCATTGCAGTTAAATACGGTATGTATATATATGCATGCGTGTTTATGTGTTTTAGCTTTTACTTTCATGGAATGACTAGTGTTCTGATAAGGAGCTGTATATAAAATCACAGTATACCATGAGATTGAACAATAGTAGAGACGCAAGCGGTATCGTTAAGTAAATTAGCTGATCATATAAAGCATAATATATATACAGAACAGTAAATACACTTGTGTTTAATGATAATGATGTCTTTATATATTATATATATGTGTGAATTAGCAATACCGTAATTCGGGAGGGAGGGAGGGAGGGAGGGAGACCGCATGGGAGGGAGGCAGTGAGTGCTTCAGCCCCCCCCCCCTTCCAAAAATTTAACAAAAAAAAACAATTTGTTCTCTAATGAAGCATTCATTCCAATGATGACATCAGCAGTTAAGCGAACACTAATCTACCGAATAAGTAGTTTTGTGCAGTAAAATAGAAATTCCCCAATGTTTCCGATATAAAAGTGCAACACGATATTTCAAATTTTTTTTTAAGAAAATATAGCCAAATTGTGCTTTTTGAGATTTCTGATAGTATATTGTTTGGTCCAAATTAAGTTTCAGTCAAATTTTATAAGGTATTCAAGCCCCTTCCATCTCCCTGCAATTTTGAAGAATTTACGGGCCGGATTTTAAAGAAAATGTTGGAGCCAAATTGTGCTTTTTGAGATTAGCAGTAGTAAATTGTTTGGTTAAACAATTAAGTTTCAGTTAAATTTTAACAAGTATTCAAGCCCCTTCCATCTCTCCGACAATTTTGAAGAAATTACGGGCTTGATTATACAAATGTACACATTTTCAAATACCTGCGAAATCCCGTGTAACATTTTCATATTGAATATGGACCTTGAGCGTCGAAGAGTGCGATGTTAAAGCAGTAACTGGTGCGGTGGTTTATAAAAACATTATTGCATTGGTTTCTCCAGCAATGCTCCTAAGAAATCAAGAAGCTAGCACTGCTATATCGAACACATATGTTGGATTACTTTTAGTTAAAGAAGTTGCATTCCGACATGCACTTTACAAATGGCAATGGAACGAATGTTTTTTTTTTTACGAATGACGGTTTTTAAGCTAAAAGACGTGAGCGAAAACGTACAAACTGGTAAACGAGCAAAAAGTTCTAATTAATTAAAAATACTATAATTAAGCATACATGGGCAAGCTCCGAAGTCCCATGGGGTAAAGCAGATGCGACGGAGGAGTGCTCGTTGCCGGGGCGGGACAGTGGGTGCGACGCGGATGGAGTGGAAAGGACATGTTGAAAAAGTTGACCACATCTCCGCCTCGCAGACCCATTTTTGTTACTTTCACACCTATTTTTGCCAATTTTTAATCCGATATTTGCCTTGCCAAAATTTTCAGCGCGCCTTCCGGAGCGCGGCGAGTTATATGGAGGCTCAGGAAATACGGCTACCTCCCTGTCGGATCGCCGATGTCCGGGGGTGAGAGGAGATCCGAGTGTCAGGGCAATAATCCCCCTGTCCCCTCCAATGAGCATGTGTGATAATTATGAATATATGCTCGAGATTGGAGCTCCCTGGTAGCTGTATGTTCCAAACGAATTAATATCATTTTTAACAATTAGAAGTTAGCATGGAAAAAGTAATACATATGCGTTTTAACGACTCGCTTACTATATTAAAAAAGGACCCATTGAATTAAGAAAAATATAAACGTAGTTCGTGTACAGGAAATCCCCAGTGTGAGAAAGGGTGGGATTAAAACCCTCTGCTGACAATCCGCAGCTTACACGAAAGTCGGCTAGGTACCAGGTAACGCCACTGCCCAGATTCCGGGGGCGCTTGTTGCTTGCATCGTGCCGCAGAGACAAGTGTCGAGTATCGGCAGAGCCTATAGTTCATCGTTACGGGCTCTATTCTTACTCCTGGACATATATTCGTGTAATACAATAAAATATATGCATTATGCGGCGTTCACGTTATAATGTCCCCAACGTTTGGAACCTATGTACCCCACACAGTGTCAGACACACTGTTGACAACAGGGTGTCTTAGACACCCCCATGTTTTTAATAAAGTTTTTCAACGGTAGCTAGTTACGCGTATTACCACTTGCCGACAGTGTCAGGCACACCGTGTCTTCTGGCAGTTTTATTGACACTGTTCGGAATTATTTGAGCAATGTTCATATGGGATAGATACAAATATCGAGAATTTAGGAAAAACTCCACAGGACAGTTGACTAATAAACCGAATTCGCTACAGACGGTGTCCGTTATAGTTAATTCGCGCCAAATTGGTATCTAAGGGTGTGTACACTGTCTAGAAAAAATTTAGTAGCTAAGGGTGTGTCGTACACCCTCGGCATTTGATTTACAGTATGGGTGTCACCCTTACTGTCTATACGGTAGGGTCGCGACTACAGGGGGTCAAAAGTTCCAAACAACGAGGACATAATAACGTGAACGCCGCATTAAATACATAGCAAGGAGATGAGTCAATAAAATTATAGAGCCGAATCAATAATTAGTGGTGTTCACGGACTGTGATCATTAATAGTGCCTAAACTTGAGATAGGATAAAGCCGAGCGAGAAGAACAATTATAGTTTATGTCGTATCGATATTGATTTTGAACTAAACGGCGGCTAAATAATTGTTTTATAATAAAGACTTTCAACTAAGCGTGTTGGAAACCGGAATGTGTGTATATGGGCACATAGACCGGCTTACATCATATAGAGTCGCATATTTATCGAATCTAGAACTGTGCTAGGTTACTGGTGCTCATCATTGCCCATATAACGCATGCCAGGCCATAAAATACGACCCCACAGATATACTACTGGCCACATCCACGAACCACATCTGAGCTGACGAAGCTCCCACCCCTAATAATAACCGATAGCCGTCATAACCTGCAACATAACCATTCCTCATAAAAGCAAAACGTATATCAATTAGTAAGAACTGACTTATTTCGGATTGGTCTGATGTATTCTGTGAAATTATTTGTTCATATTTGATTTCTTGTTTCATATTGGTAGGTGGTCAATTTAATGCAGCGCACTCGGGGATCCAGATAGAAGCATGGTGCGGATCGCACATCCGCGCACCTGTCTCGCACCTGTCTCACAAAATGTATTTCAAGCCGAACCGACGAAAACTTTTAGATTCGTAAGCGTTCCAAACATAAACAGTTCTTATAATTCCGTTGGGTTAAGTATATTGTGCTAGTGCAGAATCGTGGATTGTGTAATTTTGTGCGGTAATACTTTATTATTATTTGTTGACAATGCTCTATCGGCATACATGCCGAAGGTCGGTCATGCCAGGGGGGGGGTAGAGGCCCCCACGGGGGGTGGTCGCGGCCATCCCAGGGGAGGTAACCCCCCTGGCCGGCCAAATTTGTCTAGGGGGGTCGATCTCGTGAGGACCTTTTTTTTTTGGTCCTCGCAGCCGTTAATACTATTATTAACCCTATATGAGATGGAAATGGAGGATATAAAAAAGTCTGTTTTCATCGTTACGTGGTTTACTAAAAAGGAAATTGTCCAGCCTTCCACATTCCTTGATTGCAGCAGCCACGTTTCACAAAACTGTTACCGACCATATTCATTCGTTTGTTAAAACGGCTTCGTCTTAAAACCATTTAATTTAGCCGTGTGCATTTGTGTGGTTTTCACTTGTACCGATGAAGAAAGACTAAATATACACGTTTATATTTAGTCTTAAACGATTTAAATAAGTATTTCGGTTAACTTTTATTTCAGGGAATGACGTCGTCAACAAAAAGCTTTCCACAAATTTATGCTGCATATGCACCACTAGCAACAAGCAGGCACAATTTGCGCAAGTTTTTGCACTAAGGTCAAGCTTTAAAACTCGGACAGCGGTCAAGTCACCCTCAGGGGAGGGGGTGCTGCGCACCCCCAAGGGGGGTAAAACCAGCCGGGCCTTTCGGCCCGGGGGGGGGTCCGGACCTCAGGGGGTAACCCCCCCCTACCCCCCTGCCGGCATGTATGTCTATCGGGTACTTGTAAAAACAACCTTACTCTATTTTCAGCATTGCAAGTATATATCATCCATAATTATCTCAAGGTGGCCAAACTTGACTTAAATGTATTTCTATATAACATATATACATGCCGATAAGGAGGGTATTGCGTTACTTCCCCTGAAACGTTGCACTCCTTCGACGCTAACCACTTCCCGTTGATGTTACGTTGATTTTTGTAACCAGATCCCCATTGATGCCTCCCTCTGCCGACTGGCTAACCTAACGCCTCTTCCCCGAAGCCTTGGCAAACCACCGTCCTAGCACCGGGACCTCGATAACACTGTAAAGGAGGCCATGTAGGTGTAATAAATATTCGTATGAGTAATCAAGAATCAATGTAGCAATTTACAGCGCAACAAACATATTTTATTAACACGATAAGTTTTACAACAGCACAGATACAACAATGAGTCTATGGCTTCACATTATTATTTAAAAACAAAAATTATGTAGGTTCGATTTTAAGATCATGTTTCTGCACACATGTACCGAGGTTCGAAGTCTCAGGGGCATTCCCGGGAAGACCGGGCGGCGCAAAATGAAGTTATTGGCTCGGCGCCTGAGGGGGTAGGGTGACCTATGAGGGAGTGGGATTGGGGTGACCTGTGAGGGGGCAGGGAGGGCCTCGGAGTCAGAGGGGCGAAACCCCCAACGCTATATGAACATATACGCTCCGTGAGATATAGCATGCAAAAATGCAGTATGCTCTTGGTCAAACAAAGCTCTGTGACTATAGAATGCAGTTATCCCTTTTATGAGACGTGCATTTTGAAACCTTTTTCATTAAAACACACATATATATGGTCCATAACACGCTTTTTGAGGTAACTCGCTACTTACTGGTACTTTATGGATGTGTAAACCAGCTCCAGAAATAATAGCTGAAAATGTTCGAACAAGAAGCGTTTCATCTGGGGAAGGGGCGCAATACGCTACTCAAAAGTGGGGATTTACCCAAACAACTGCATCTTTTTCTCGAAAATCGAGGGAGGCGATATCCCCCCCGCGTGCTGAGCACCTGGCTGGGAGCATCCACGCACTGTCGGGTCGATCAAACATAATGATCTCACGGTTGCAAGTTTACGCTGAGAAGAAAAAAACTTGATATATATATAATAACCATAGGGCCTAGGGTAAACAACTACACATAATCAGCGCTACGGCGGAAACTTGACGTGATCCAATTTTAATTTTAAAACTGTATATTATAAAACAGGTGTGTACAATTTAACCCTTATCTAATAGACGATTTCAGGAACCACGCGCGGAGGGCATGATTCTTAAACGGTGATCAGTTTGTCTGATACGAAACCTACATCTTTGCTAATGATATTTTGTTGAATATAAATCGATCCGACACAAAAATATCAAATTCATATACCAGTGCAACTGTCCAACGATTCAACAGAGGTTTACTTTAACATCAATGTCACATCATTCTATGAATCCGAACATGATGCAGTTTTATTAAAAAATGGCCATTAAAACAAAAGTTACACGCCACCTACTTCATTATTTATATCATAGTACAGTAAGTATAGTATCGCAAAGCCTGAAAGCTAATTTTACGCTAATGTGTTGAATGAAACAAAGGTACTATATTAGTGAAAAATTTTCGATTAGATGAGTTTCCTACTGAACGGTGCTCATACGACCCCGGCTTCATTGACTCTCAAGAGGACGCAGCGATGCACGTAGTCTTAGAGAACCGATTAGCTTAGCAGGCCGAAGGCGGGCTTTGCTAAAGAGTTAGGCCTGGCCCCTTGCGGTTGGCCACGTGTCTACTTTCGTGGCATGGCTCATTAGAGGTCCCCCGGGGTAATATAGTCGAGTCGTCATTTCCCAGCTCTCACAAAGGAAGCCTCAAATGTTTTTGTCTTCGTGTGTACGTAAAAATTTTGACCCTAACTCATTGGCGGCAGTCTAATTTTCACACCAATGCATTGCTTATGTTTTCACAATTGCATCTGCTTCTCAGTCAACAGCACTGCTCCTCTGGTTCAACGTAAACCCCCGTCTTTGCAAATGGCCTCAGGCTTGAATAGGGATAGCCAATTTCAATGACCCTAGCATAAACTCAATGACAATTCCGAACAAACCCTAAAAGTGCAACTTTTGCGGTTATTTTGTTTTGATTACAATTTTGCATGTTGTTTTTATGCAGCAACCGACTCCCGAATTAGCAATATGCGCAAATCAACGAAGTACATTAC
>JASANE010015072.1:0-27983 GCA_030248225.1 Trileptium ribeirensis
GAAGTAACACAGATTAAAGTAAGGTGGTTTGTCCATAGATTGAGAATACAGAGTTACGGGAATCAGCAGCTCGGGGATCACGGGAGTTTCCCTAAACTGTAAACTTGTATGTAATACATAAATAAACCTAAAGTTTAATTGTGGGTCCACTCAAGCTAAGATTTATACTTAGAAAGACAAGACATTATGATCATTGAACGGGAAACCTAATATGATACTAAGGGGGAAAAGATGACATGATTGCAGATTTGTTAATAAACTTTAGGTATATACTTAGTTTAATTGTGATTTTCACATGGTTAGATTTATACTTAAAGAGACGAAACGTTATACGATTTATTCGAACGGGAAACTGAGCACAATACGCTAAGGGGGAAGACGCAACATGATTCTAGAGTCTCTGCTAATAACTTTTAGCAATATAATTAGTTTAATTGTGATTTTTTATAGGGTAAGCTTAGATTTATACTTAAAGATACGAAAACATTATCGAAACTAAAAAGGGCCTAGCACGGGAAAGATGAGACCCATTTTGCAGAGTCATGTTTAGCAGATACTCAGTTTAATTGTGATTCCAGGTAAAGCCTAGATTTATACTTAAAGAGACCGAAACATTACGCATCATTCGAACGGAAACTTAGGCGAACTTTTAAAGGGGGAAAAGTTGACACAGAAGGGTGGAGCCAGGAATTTTGAAGGGGGGGTCGCGGTGGAGCACTGGGTACCTAAAGGGGGGTCGCGCTCAAATCTGAAGCCGGGGTCCAGAATTGGTATTTTTAGGACGCCACATTTGCAAGTAAAAATGTAACTGTTGCCAAGGAGTGGTTTAATACAAAATGTGAAGTTTGGTCAAAAATACGGTTGAAGTAATTGTTGAGTGCGTAGGATAAGTTTTAGGACAATTTCCACCTCCAACAAATCAAAAAAAATTTTGTTTGGGGTTCGGGACCCAAGGGGGGAGGTCGCGACCCCCGCACCTCGCTACGCCCTTGGATTGAGTCTATTAATAGGCGCAGAATTTTCAAATTAGCGAAACAATCGACATTTTACCTGGTAGATTCAGCTTTTGGAGATTTGGTGCCAGGAGACGCGCATGGAGCTCGTGGTGGCGAAGGTACACGATTTAATTTTGAATTCCAAACTTGGCACAATACGGATCTCTGCGAATCAATACATTGTCTAAATAGTGTGCCTATGTATTTGCGTAACACAGTATGACTACTTACGGAAATAACTTTTGCAATTTTATGCAACGTGTTAATAATTTCAGCAAATTTGTTGTACAGACGAATACATGAAATCATCGTACTGAATTTTCGACACCTAAAACTATAGCACAGTAACATTTAAGGATTTTAGACAGGAAATACATTTTAATACAACAAATATACTATAATACATAAATAGTACTATACAATTAAATATATAGTATTTTTTCTTACTGTTACTGCAAATATTAATTCTGAAACTAAGCCAAAATGCTTGATTTCATGCTCGCCCAACCATAACCGTTGATTTTTAAAATACGGTACCGGCATCTCACTTATTTTACTATTAGTATTCATATATAACCAATTTCGGCCTACTGTATGTTTTCCACGAATTTTGCTTGGTACCGGGGCTGCGAACCGTATATATTGAATTCATGATATATTTAAAAAGCCTAAACGCTGTTTTTTCACTCATTTTTTTTTTTATTATTACAATTCACATTTAAATTTCAGTAAGTTTATATAATTAGTGCAGAATTATAGCCTACTAATAATTATTAGAAGGCGCCTCCAATACCATATCAAAATTATACCTTGACTACGCAGTCCTTTAATGATTCCAGATGTCTGTACTGTGTTTTGACAAAGTTTATTTTCACTCAATCAATTGTTACTGCAAATACAACGAAATGAAATATTACTTGAAAAACAATGAATTTGCCATTTTCCCCAACATAAAGGTGTGAATACCTTGGACCATACTGTGATCGTTCGCGCCAAAATTGTACCCAATTTTACCGTATTACGCCAAAAAAGTCTATGTTTCTTAGTACAATTGTGCATAAATGTTTTAACCATAGGGGGGGGGGTTTTGCGAATAATTATGATCTTACTGCTTTGTCACAGTGCTCGCATCGTTCTAGCGAGTTTTTAGCAAAGCATTCCTATTTGGCGAGAAAGATAGACCCAGTAAAACTAATAATGCAAAATCTGAAATTTATATATCGTCTTTGAACTAGTGTTGCCACTTCTAAAAGTAATTATTACACGCATCGATCGCCGCCAAAAATCGTAACTATACATCCGATTTGGCGACAGAGATAAATTCTGAAACAGTAATGTCAAATAATGCAAAATTAAATCTAAATATGACGGCAATTTTTACACGCATCGATCGCTGCCAAAATAAGCCAAAAACTACGCAATACATCTATTTGGCGACAAAGATAGAAATTCTGAGCGTAATGCCTAGTAATGCAAAATTAAATTTAAGATTGTTTGAAACCTAGTGTTGCCCACGGCAAAAGTTCACATGTATATCTCGGCTGCCAAAAATCGTAACTATACATCTATTTGGCGACAAGATAGAATTCTGAAACAGTAATGTCAAATAATGCAAAATTAAATTTAAATATCGCTTGAAACTAGAACCTACCGCAAAAGAATATTTACACGCATTGATCGCTGCCAAATAGCGCAAAAATCGTAACTATACATCCCATTTGGCTACAAGATAAAATTCTGAAACAGTAATGTCAAATAATGCAAAATTAAATTTAAATACCACCTCTAAACTAGTGTTGCCGGAATTTTCTACATGCATTGATCGCTGCCAAAATTAAACCAAAATTCTAACTATACATCTGATTTGGCGACAAAAAGATAGAATTCTGAAACAGTAACGTCAAATAATTCAAAATTAAATCTAAATATCGTTGAATAACTTTGCCTAATGCAAAGAATAATTATGCAATGTGCCAAGAAGCCACAAAAAACTATACATTTATTTGGCGACAAGATAGAATTCTCCGAAACAGTAATGCCAAATAATGCAAAATTAAATCAAATATCGCTCTAAACGACGGCAAGATATTTTTACACGCATTGACCGCTGCCAAATAAGCCAAAAACCATACATCTGATTTGGCGACAAAGATAAGAATTCTCAGTAATGCCAAATAATGCAAAATTAAATTTAAATATCGTTTGAAACTAGTGTCGATTACGGAAAAGAGATGCATGCATCGATTGCCAAATAAGCCTGAGTCTAGCTATTTAGCCACGAAAGAGACTGCGTCAAAACTAAACGATTTAGTATTGACTACAACGGTAAAAGTGTACACTTTCAGTGGCACAGATTCTTAGAGTTCCGCCTCCAAATTTTGGTCCCAACCAGTTTACCCAATTTATATCTATGCCGAATAAATTGGGTGAACTGGTTGGGAACCAAAAATTTGGAGGCGGACTCTCAGGAATCTGTGCCATGAAAGTATTACACTTACCGTTGTGGTCAAGTACTAAATCGTTTTTAACACAGTCTCTTTCGTGGCTAAATAGTTACGATTTTTGGCTTATTTGGCAGCGATCGATGCGTGTAAAAATATCTTTTTCCGTAATCAACACTAGTTTCAAACGATATTTAAATTTAATTTTGCATTATTTGGCATTACTGTTTCAGAATTCTATCTTTGTCGCCAAATCAGATGTATAGTTACGATTTTTGGCTTATTTGGCAGCGGTCGATGCGTGTAAAAATATCTTTTGCCGTAGGCAACACTAGTTTCAAGCGATATTTAGATTTAATTTTGCATTATTTGGCATTACTGTTTCAGAATTCTATCTTTGTCGCCAAATCAGATGTATAGTTACGATTTTTGGCTTATTTGGCAGCGATCGATGCGTGTAAAAATATCTTTTGCCGTAGGCAACACTAGTTTCAAGCGATATTTAGATTTAATTTTGCATTATTTGACATTACTGTTTCAGAATTCTATCTTTGTCGCCAAATCAGATGTATAGTTACGATTTTTGGCTTATTTGGCAGCGATCGATGCGTGTAAAAATATCTTTTGCCCGTAGGCAACACGAAGTTTCAAGCGATATTTAAATTTAATTTTGCATTATTTGACATTACTGTTTCAGAATTCTATCTTTGTCGCCAAATCAGATGTATAGTTACGATTTTTGGCTTATTTGGCAGCGATCGATGCGTGTAAAAATATCTTTTGCCGTAGGCAACACTAGTTTCAAGCGATATTTAAATTTAATTTTGCATTATTTGACATTACTGTTTCAGAATTCTATCTTTGTCGCCAAATCAGATGTATAGTTACGATTTTTGGCTTATTTGGCAGCGATCGATGCGTGTAAAAATATCTTTTGCCGTAGGCAACACTAGTTTCAAACGATATTTAAATTTAATTTTGCATTATTTGGCATTACTGTTTCAGAATTCTATCTTTGTCGCCAAATCAGATGTATATATAGTTACGATTTTTGGCTTATTTGGCAGCGATCGATGCGTGTAAAAATATCTTTTGCCGTAGGCAACACTAGTTTCAAGCGATATTTAGATTTAATTTTGCATTATTTGACATTACTGTTTCAGAATTCTATCTCTGTCGCCAAATCAGATGTATAGTTACGATTTTTGGCTTATTTGGCAGCGATCGATGCGTGTAAATATCTTTTGAAGTAGGCAACACTAGTTTCAAGCGATATTTATAAATTTAATTTTGCATTATTTGACTTTACTGTTTCAGAATTCTATCTTTCTCGCCAAATCAGATGCTTTGCTAAAAATTTCGCTAAAAAAAAAAAAAAAAAAAAAAAAAAAAAAAAGCAAATCAAAAAAAAAAAAAAAAAAAAAAAAAAAAAAAAAAAAAAAAAAAAAAAAAAAAAAAAAAAAAAAAAAAAATGCGGGCGCTTTGTGACAAAGCAGTAAGTAATTATAGCAAAACAATATATGATAAATACTGTGTATGGTTAAAACATTTATGCACAATTACTTCTGTACTAAGAAACATAGACTTTTTTGGCGTAACTGTAAAGTCAATTTTCGGGTACATTTTTAGCACAAACGATCACAGATAGTCTTCAGTCCAAGGTATTCACACCTTCAATGTTGGGGAATGGCAATCATTGTTTTTCCATAATATTTCATTTCGGCTTGTATTTGCAGTAACAATTGTTGATTGAGTGAAAATAAAGCTTTTATTCAAAAGCACAGTACAGACATATACGATAATTAAAGGATGACTACGTAGTGCAAGGTATAACTTAATGATCCTGAAAACACCTCATATCGTATTCGTACACTACGTAGGCTATAATTCTGCACTAAGTATATAAACTTACTGAAATTAAATGTGAACTGTAATAAATGCCGCTGAGTATTTAATGAGTGAAGACACAAAATCTCGTTTCAGCTTTTAAATATATCATGAATTCAATATCATACGGTTCACAGGCCCGTACCTAGAGCAAATATCCAGGGGCGAGGGCTCGTGGAACATTACAGATTGAGTCAAAATTGGTTATATATGAATACTAATAGTAAAATAAGTAGATGCGGTGTCTGTTTTCGCATCTTAAAAATCAACGGTTATGGTTGGGCGATGCTTTAAAAACATGAAAATCGAGCATTTTCGCTTAGTTTCAGAATTAATATTTGCAGTGACGTAGAATATACTCTGCTGTAATCCTATAGTCTCCTTTATGTATTATGGTGTGTTGTTGCTACTAAAATGTCTTGTTTCCTGTCTAAATCCTTAAATGTTACTGTGCTATGTTAGGTGCTCGAAAATTCACTGGATGATTTCATGTATTCGTGTGTACAACAAATTTGCTGAAATTGTAACACGTTGTGCATAAAATTGCAAAAGTTATTTCCCATTAATTAGTCATATTGTGTTACGCAAATACATAGGCACACTATTTTAGACAATGTATTGATTCACAAGATCCGTATTGTGGTTGGAATTCAAGAATTAAATCATGTACTTCGCCACCACGACAAGCTCCATCACAGTATTATTGGCACCAAAACATTGAAGGATGTCCGAAGCTGAATCTACCAGGTAAAATGTCGATTGTTAGTAATTAAGTATCTACTACAGTTTATTAATAGACTCTGGATCCAAGGGCGTAGCCGGGGGGGGTGCGGGGGTCGCGACTCCCCCCCTTTTGGCTCAACCCCAAACAAAATTTTTTTGAACGATTCCTGTTGAAAATCATGTCGGAAATTGTCCTAAAACTATCCTCTCTCGCACTAGAAAACAATTACTTTCAACCGTATTTTTGACCAAACTTCACATTTTTGTATTAAAATTCGCTATTATGGCAACAGTTACATTTTTTACTTGTTTATGGCGTACTAAAAATACCAATTCTGGACCCCGCTTTCACATTTCTGAGCGCGACCCCCCCCCGGACCTCCCCCTTTTAGGTACCCACTGTAGGCCGCGACCCCCCCTTTCAAAATTCCTGGCTACGCCCTTGTCTGGATCATGTCAACTTTTCCCCCTTAGCGTATCATGCTAGGTTTCCCGTTCGAATGATCGTATAATGTTTCGTCTCTTTAAGTATAAATCTAAGCTTACCCTGGAATCACAATTAAACTAAGTATCTGCTAAAGTTTATTAACAGACTCTGGATGATGTCATCTTTCCCCCTTAGCATATCATGCTAGGTTTCCCGTTCGAATGATCGTATAATGTTTCGTATCTTTAAGTATAAATCTAAGCTTACCCTGGAATCACAATTAAACTAAGTATCTGCTAAAGTTTATTAACAGACTCTGGATCATGTCATCTTTCCCCCTTAGCATATTATGCTAGGTTTCCCGTTCGAATGATCGTATAACGTTTCGTCTCTTTAAGTATAAATCTAAGCTTACCCTGGAATCACAATTAAACTAAGTATCTGCTAAAGTTTATTAACAGACTCTGGATCATGTCATCTTTCCCCCTTACCATATCATGCTAGGTTTCCCGTTCGAATGATCGTATAATGTCTTGTCTTTCTAAGTATAAATCTTAGCTTAGAGTGGACCCACAATTAAACTTTAGGTTTTTATCCTATGGTATTACCGTCAAGTTTACAGTTTATTATAGGGAAACTTTGCCATGATCCCCGACTCTTTAGCTGATTCACTAACTCTGTATTCTCAATCTATAATCAACGAAGCTTTCCTTTCACCTTAGTTTTCTTTAATGTGTGTTATTTCATTAGGACGTTTTCTTTTAGTGAACGGCGGATGGAGTGATTGGTCATCGTGGTTTAATTGTCCTCAAAGTGGTGCTCTTGGTGAAAGTTGCAAGTGTCGTACCCGAGCGTGTGACAATCCGATGCCAATGCGAGGGGGCAAGTCTTGTCAAGGGCCAAATGTTCGAGTTTCTAATTGCACAGGTGGGTGTTTATTTCGAATAGGACTAAAAAGAAATTACAATAAAAAATATAATAAATATAATAGAATATATAATAATTAAATGTGAATAAACAGCCTGTATCCTTTATTTTGGCCTTTGCTACATCCTCATCATAAACGGGCTGGGCTGAGCCGAAGTTTTGCAGCTCCTGACCAGGCCTGGGCGACCTCGATTTGCAACGGGCGGGGTCAGGCCGAAGAATGTCAGCCCGTTTCTGCCTCTAATTCACAGACGCCTAACATTATATATAAACAAAATCAAAAATAGGTTGCATGTGGCAAAAAATTACAATAAAAACTTATTCAAAGCCATGAAATACATATATGCGCGCTTATTGCATGAAAGGTTAGCAATCCTACTCACAAATAACTTATTCAACACTTAATTAGCAATTAAACACTCAGATCACCCATCCCACCGACACCAACCAAATATTGCCATAGTTAGGCTACCAAACCCCATCACCATTAAACAAGTGTTTATTTTAAAATCACATTGGCAATACAAATCACATAATAAAAAATAATATAATGAAATATTACTCAAATCAGCTAAACATCACGCAACTCAGCCTTGCCGTGCCGACAGATTTAAAACTTCGGATATATAGAATTCATGATGAGAAAAATTCAGGGGGTTATTCCGGCAGAAATTTGTAGCAAAATGTCTCCTTACTTTAGACTAAAAACAATCACGCTCTTTCTAAATAGGGTATTAAGAAATATCTATGTGTTTTCTCTGTTCAGCTAAGCTGTAGTTGAATTATATACTTGTTTAGCATCTTTATTTCATACCTGTAATTGCACGACTTGCATTTTTAGTGCGAGTTTTTGGCCAATTACTATTTGTTTTCGCCGGTACTTTTTTTTCAGTATTTTCCGTGATCTTTATGCATCTTCTTCACAGGTGTCGAATGTACGTCGCTTCGTGGGGATAGACTCTCGGCATGGGGGTGGTCCTCAGTGGGTAAGACCTGCCCCCGCCGCGGACATTTTGGCCAATTGCACCCCAATCTTTGCCGGCGTTACGCCAATGTGTGTTGAAATTTTTTACGCGCCTTCGGAGGGTTGGTGAGGAGGTGCGTAGCCATCAGGAGGATGGCTAAATACGGTTTGGGGTAAGTCCCCTGCTCCCCCATTTCCAGTCTTGTGAACTTCTTCTTCTAGTAAGCAGGAAAACGGTGCTGGCTGAATTTCTGAAAACATCTTCTTAAGTTTAAAATACAAACTTGTGCAGTATTTTGCTCGCAAAACTTATATTAAAGTTTATGGCTCTGTCTTAAATAATTAGCATAAGTTTCACGGAATACTATAGATGTTTTGATATAGCGCCAAGTCTTAAAACCACTTTGTTACTGTTGCATTTTTCATATCAATCCACCTATAATTGACAAAACAAGCATACAAGAAAATGATGCTGACATAAATCAGAAGCTTCAATTCGAAAAACTATATATAAGGCGAAGATATTTAGTCTCACAATCAGTTGTTGGCTGCGAATGCAATCATTGTCATTATTTCACGAAGTATATTAGTTTATATAAGTTTATTTATACTTGTATGCAAGGAATTTTCAAACAAACGCGAGGACTCCGCTTGCTGCGCCCCCAGTTTGAATCGTTATTGTTGCTACTTCTTCCACCTTCTACAAGCCGACACATGGCTGTCCGCAAATTTGGACCAACAATGCTTAAAAACCTTTACTGTATTTATCATGCATACTCTCGTAGGGGGACAGAGGGATTATCCAATTGAGGTTCGGACCCTGTCCACCACTTTGCCAAAAATCAACAAAAATTACGCGAATTTTAAAAAAAATTGAGGAAAAAATTAGCAAAAATAGGGCAAAATTGGGCATAAGTCTAATATCGGGGCCCAAGAAATGAAAAAAATTTTTTGCTCCGATTTGCCTAAAATTTTGCATACGGGGGTTTTCCAGTATGGGGAATTCATTTTTGACACTTTTAGCGAAAAAAAATTTTTTGACCAAAAAAATTTTTTTTGACCCAAAAAATTTTGAAAAAAAAACAAAATTAGCTAGCGTGAGAAAAAGTAAACGAAATGTGAGAAGACGAGGCAACAATTACAAAGCCAGATAGCAAGCGTGAGAAAAAATAAAGACTCTCGACGAAATTTAAGAGATGCTGCTTAGTTGCGCTCACCAAGCTGCACTGCATCAAATCCAAAAAGTAAGTTGAATATGTTGATTTTTCTGTTGGCATCAAAAAATGGTTTTGGGTGAATTTCGGCAAAAAAAATTTTTTTCAAAATTTTTTGGGTCAAAAAAGAGAATTTTTTTTGGTCAAAAAATTTTTTTTCGCTAAAAGTGTCAAAAATGAATTACCCATACTCGAAAAAGCCCATATGTGCAAAATTTTAGGCAAATCGGAGCAAAAAATTTTTTTCATTTCTTGGGCCCCGATATTAGACTTATGCCCAAAATTGGTTAAATAAGTGTCGAAAAATTAGCAAAAATAGGGCAAAATTGGTTAAATAAGTGTCTGAAAATTAGCAAAAATAGGGCAAAATTGGCTTAATAAGTGTCGAAAAATTAGTAAAAAT
Source organism: Trileptium ribeirensis (assembly GCA_030248225.1). Lineage (NCBI taxonomy): Eukaryota > Metazoa > Nematoda > Enoplea > Enoplida > Thoracostomopsidae > Trileptium > Trileptium ribeirensis. The sequence continues at coordinate 9,982 of JASANE010015072.1, forward strand.
ATGGCCAAATTGGTTAAATAAGTGTCGAAAAATTAGCAAAAATAGGGCAAAATTGGTTAAATAAGTGCCGAAAAATTTGAATATTTAAGTTTCAAAAATTTATCCCCCTGACGACCTTTCCTCTCGCGCCGACATGCTGATCCCCTGGCGACGACGTCCTTCCTCCCGGTTTACATTCTGTATTTATGCATTTTAGTACATGGCGGTTGGACATCGTGGTCAGACTGGTCATCTTGTTCAAGCACCTGCGGAATAGCGGTTAAATCACGACGCCGGCTGTGTACAAATCCGGTTCCGGCATACGGAGGACGGCTGTGCCTCGGACCTGATATTCAACAGGAATATTGCTCGCGTCAACCGTGTCCTAGTAAGTAATGAAAGCTCCGGTGTTTTACAGCCTGACCAACAAGGAAATATATAAACTTTTGCTGTTTACGAAATCATTTGAATTGCTATAATCTGAGAGAATTTCAAAATACAAATCTTGGCCAAATAATTTGAATAAAAACATTAAAACATTACCTCGGGAATATATATGTGTATATAAATTGTTTCGATATCTTAGATCTGCATCTTAATTTACAAAACAATATTAAGTATTTTGGACTAGCGAGCGGTGCATCGATTACCTACAAAATCAAGATAACGCTTAGCTCCGCACGGCGCTGTGCAACATATTAGTGCTTAGGATTCGAATAATTATAATTTTCAATCTATTATGAGATCTGGATCTTAGTTTCATTTTATAACGCTTAAAATGACCAACTAATATGGTACAACTAAACTGTATTTCAAAATATTTTTTTATATCTTCAGAACCGAAACCTGACCCGATCCATGGCGGTTGGTCTCAATGGGGTAAATGGAGCCAATGCAGTGCAAAAGAATGCACCGACAAGGGTTTAAGAAAACGCTACCGTGAATGTACTAATCCTCGACCGAGATACGGCGGATCCGAGTGCTCGGGATGTTCGGTTGATTACGAAGAATGCGGCCATGATGTAACGACATGTGAAGGTTAGTAGGTATTTTTAGAAGATATTTTGGGAAATTGTTTGCTTGCTCGATGTCATCTGCTTGATTTAATTGATTGAAGGAACACGTAAATATATGATAAATACAGCTAAAATCATCTGCCTGATTAGTTTGATTGGAGGATCACGTAAATAAATGAGAAATACAGCTAAAACAATCTGCTTGATTATTTTGATTGGAGGATCATGTAAATAAATAAGAAATACAGCTAAAATCATCTGCTTGATTAGTTTTATTGGAGGATCACGTAAATAAATGAGAAATACAGCTAAAATTAAAAGTGGAAATTGTAGGTTCGATGACAGAATATTTTTTATTATATAGAATTCGTGTTCAATATTTACTTAAAATCGATTATGACAATCACAGTCGATATTGGATTTAATTGAATTTCTATTGAAAACTTCCTGCAACGTTTAATTATCGGCACGACGACCGCTAAAACTCTAAATACCTTAACCCTCAACCTATTTTAGAATAAATATTTAAATATTTCGCTGCTGTAAAATTTGTCTGTTCGGAAGTTGAGCAGCTCCGAATTTGATCTGATTAAGGTATGCCACTGGCTGAGAATTCTATGCCAAACTACAAATTTAAAGAAAATAGAACTAGTCCGTATTAAACAGTAGTTGGATTACACATTTAGTAAAATTTCACTTAGTTATTCCTCATACATGATCATAGGGGGTAGCGGGATAACTTAGAGGCGTCAAACCCTGGTAGGTGCTCAACAAATTAAGCTAGCTTAATGAAACTTGCGCTTGGTTATTTAAATAATTTCAAAAATTGTAAATTCCTCTTCATATTAGTCGTCATCAATCTCTTAGTTGTGTATTGGAAATTTCAGTGCCTCAAGTTTGGTCTCAATGGACACCATGGCAGCTCGGAAATTCTACTGATCCTAATACATTCGCTGTACAACGATTCAAATTCGCATGTTCCTACAATCCCGAATTGCATGAGATCCAAGTCTCGCCGGCCGAGACTGAGCAAGCACGAATTTGCAGTGTAGCAGCGCTGTCACACTGCACAAATGTCATTATGGACCTAGCTCCTGGCGATGTAAAATCGAAGGCAAAGACGTCGCAGTATATTGCAATGGGTAAGTGGATAGGTATGTTCATTGTTACACTTAGCAAAAATTATAGGTCATACAATCATTGACATGGTCACTCACATTATCACTCAATGACGCCAGATATACTAATTTGACGCCCAATAAACATTGCTCAATGCATCATTTACGATAAGATGCCTGCGCCAGAGCCAAATTATATCACACGTCCAACTCAACTAGTTCGGGTGAACTATAGCATAGCTGGACTACTATGGTACATTTTTATAGCTTATTAAGTGTTAATGTGACAAACAATGAGCATAGCTCTGCGTGACAAACAGAGTGTCCGGACTGAACTGTCAATTGAGAAATTTTATTTAGTATTGTGCTTAGTGTAATGGCATTTTGTTCTATAGTATTTCACATAAATTCTAAGTTATATATTTGTTTTTATATATACAATTAATGGTTTAAGTTGTATGCCGCTTTTGAGGAATTATTTAGATACGTATAATAAAACGTAATGTTCGCGGACTAAATAGTAACTGCCTTAAGTTATAGGGCTCAGCTGAACGATTCGTGAGAAAAGCACAGTCCGGCTCGACACTAGATGACAAATGCGTAGCCTAACCATGCTATTTAAAATTTTAATAGTCGAGCTAGACTGTATGCGTTACATAGTAGATAGCCCATTTGAACGCTTGACATAATTAGGACCATGCGCACGCATTTTATTGTAAATGATGCATAAGCAGACGGTAGTGAAAAATTATTGATGGAAAGAAAATATTTTTCATGTCTTAATTAACCGTAACTTTGTTTTTACTGTATTCAAACACTGGCGTTATGCATTAGGTGTACAAGCTCCATCGGCTTTAAGGGCGGGGTAGGGGTAAACAATAATTTTCTCCAATTTCTGCTTATAATTTCCCCCGGTGTTGCTCATTATTTTCTAACTATTCATAATTGCTAAAATTTTCCGCATGGCGTCGGGGAGTGGGTGGCTGATGGACTTCAGGAAGGTAAGTATGGCATAGAGGCTTGACATAGGTGCCGAAGGTCCGTCGGCTTAGGGGATAGATGGTCTGCGTGTAGGAGGGTTGTACATTATTGAAATTTCTAGAAACTCAAAAATTGCCCCATTTTTGCCAAACTGTGACAAATTTTTCTTAATTTCCCATATTTTTTAACAACTTTACCCATATTTCTGCAATTTTAACCCTATTTTTAAGAATTTTTGCTAAAATTTTCCGCAGGCTTTAGGTGCGGCGCGTATGTTTAGATTGTGGGGTCACCCTTAAAAGAGGTAATCCCTGCCCTCATATCAGCATCGATCGGCTACAAATAAAGAAGTAGTGAGGTAACCTATATAAGCAGAGCTTAGTAACCTTAGCGCTCAACAAATGGTTGTTAGGAATTTTATTCGACTTATATATCTTTGAACACAACTCCATTACTGCTAAGCAACGCAAAATTTTGGAGCGATAACTTTTGTCAAAGCTTTGAACATTTAAGGGAGAGACGGTGTTTGCCCAACATCAAAGTGCAATACCACTAACTTCAGCGCAAGATGTCTTTCCCTAAAAATATAGCTATGGCAGCCGACACAAGCACTAGATGTAAGAACATATAAGCCTTTTACGACAACAGTTTTCCTAGTTTGAATATACATTGTTGTGCACTTCTTTTAGCCTGGAAATAAAACCATGCTGAATATAATTATCATAAATGTTTTATAAGATGACCATGAAAAACGGCGACCTACCAACGCAAAATACGCTCTCCTTTTCAGTCGAATTTACACTCAAAAATTTAATTTTTCTTGATTCGGTTTTAGATGCTGCAGTAGAGCGTTGCATTATTATTTTAAAATACTATATATGTCACAGTTATCGAAGGCCCATCAGCTTAGGGAATTGATAGTGTCAGGGGCGGGGTCGAGAGCAAGTTTTTGAAATTTTTAGGAACTCGAAATGTTTCCCAATTTTGTGAAGACATTCCCGATTTTTGATAACTTGGAATAAATTTTTCTAATTGCACATAATTTTTGCCAATTTCACACCAATTTTATGCCGATTTTTGATAAAATTTTTAACGCGCCTTCGCAAGCTGCGGCTATGGGATGCGGAGCCTTCAGCGAGAGTATGTTTGGCTTGAGGTTGGCAACCCTCCTATCAATAACTATGAAACATATCAGAGAGATGGAACCGGGTCACCGTGTGTGACCCGGTCTGATTAAGATGGCGATAGCACTTTCCTCAGCACTGTAGTCAACATAGCACTCTCTTCTTTTCTGTCTTCTCGTTATATCAATGTTGTCTTTAGCCTTCCTCTTTGTATGCAGTGGTGCTCCGCGGAGACACAGCAGAAACTCAAGTAGACGTAAACAAAGGTTTGCGAAGACGATTGCTCTAAATTCGAAATAATGCAGCCAGAAGGATGGTTGGAAAAATGTGTTTGGCCGCTTTGTGAAGTTCGTTCATGCCGTGCAAGTCAAAAACTGAATTTAAACCCATGGACACCAGATGTGTTCATTTTCACATCGGTTTCAGATGAAAGTATTTTCAAGATGCTTGCAATTCGAGCACAAGCAGCTTAACCTGATGAAAAATACTGCTTTCCAGACATAGCCAAATGACTCAAATTTAACTTGAACACCTACCCAATTTTGTACACCACTATAGTCTCCGCCTAAAGCAGGGATGTGACGTGCAAAACTTTTTGAGCCCGCGGGTGCCAGGAAAGCTGAAAGTTTTTCCACCGCCACTAAAACCCATGAGAAAATTTCTTCAGGCCCGCGAAGCCCACCAATTATAACCCTATATAGGGGGCTTCGGAAGTATATCATTCACTTTAAACTATTCATTTGCAGCTAGTTTCGTAATAATGAATTGTTTTGCTAGTCTAATTCGACGCCCCGGTCACACAATGAACAAAGTGACCCGCTTTCACCAGCCACTCCCTATTGCCAAACGGTCAACCTTAAACAAAACGTCTTAAGGCCTAAAACGAAACCTAAGGATAGGGGTAAATTGGCCAGACGCCGATTCAATAAATAGCATAACTTTCGGACGGCTACCCACTAACAAACCCTTTTAGAAATACCCAGTAGGAAACGAGCCATTCTTTTTAAACAGCATTCAGTAAAGGGAACGATTTAGTTCTTTCGATGGCAGCCGCCACACCTAGCAAAGGGTACCACGAAGTGGTCACGTTAGGAAACAACCTAGAATACAATTTTGAAAGCGGGTACTTAAAAGAGACGCGAAATTTTCAGGACATGGCACTAAACGGTACCGCCACGTCTTTGATGCCGCCAGTGAGACGGAACCACCGCGTAGTACATTCATCAATAAAACTGGCTGTTGATAAAGCGGAAGTGTAGACGTTACGGATACCCGCTATCTCCTGTCTAAATATTTGAATCCGTAGACCGAGTAGCCATGGGTACCGACACCTACGCATAGCTTTCGCCGGCCTACCGAAGACGGCATTGTAATCTCTCGGCAATGCATATATCAACTGTTTTTCAACACCTTTTCTTTTACGAATTGTAATGCATTGTGCTGTAGTGCCACATATTCAATTGCAATCCGTCTGTAATGCAACCATTTCTATTACAAATTCGCAGAAATATAGTATACAGTGGCAGTTTTGGCAATAGCCTTGGCGTTAGGGCACTACCGTGACTGGGTTACCGGGTTACTGCCATGACTGGGACACCGTGACACAACATTGTGACCTGATTCCATTCCGGACAAACATACAAATAATCCAATTTCCAACGTCGAACATCATGAAATATCTAATACTGAAGGGCGCAGCCAGGAATTTTGAAAGGGAAAGGTCGCGGCCCACAGTGGGTACCTAAAAGGGTCCGGGGTCCGTGGTGGATTGCGCTCAGAAAGGAGGGGTCGCGCTCAGAAATGTGAAAGCGGGGTCCAGAATTGGTATATTAAGTACGCCATAAACAAGTAAAAAATGCAACTGTTGTCAAAATAGCGAATTTTTATACAAAAATGTGAAGTTTGGTCAAAAATACGGTTGAAAATAATTGTTTTCTAGTGCTAGAGAGGCTAGTTTTAGGACAATTTTCGAAATGATTTTCAGCCGGAATCATTCAAGAAAATTTGTTTGGGACCGAACCAAAGAGGCGGGGTTTCGACCCCCGCACCCCCCCGGCTACGCCCTTGCTAATACTTGAGAAATTTATTATTAGGAAATGACGATGTCTTTGACGACAACGACAAGAAGAATTGGTGGAACTGGTCAAAATGGACGGAATGTACACGACCTTGTGGTAACGGAACTCAAACCCGTATTAGAAAGTGTCGGCGAGATCAAAAATGTAGTGGTATTGGACGGGAACAACGTTACTGTAATATGCAAAATTGTCAAGGTAAATGACACAGCTGAGTAGTTGAGTGATCAAAGCAAAGTCTTGTAACGCCTGAAGTTGTGACTTCGAATACTGCCTCTCTGGAGATATTGTAATTTTTTTAATCGTTGTGTTAGCTTCAAATAAATAAAGCACTCTGCCAATTCACAGTTACGTTGGACATTTAGTGCAATAAATTCGACAAATATACGCAATTTTTGCATCAAATCCAAAGCTTTAAAGAAAAGAAAACATAATCCATTATGCTTTTCTGCCGCAAAATGTGGTCACCTAGTTTCTGACTTTTACTAAAGGTAATTGAAGGTTGCGAGGTCGACGGTCCAAGCGAATTTATCCTCGGTTTTGAATTATAACCATATAGCGGCTAATATAACGGCAATTTGTTACATACCTAGGCATTAAGATTCCGGTTTTTGCTTCCTATATTTCTTTTTGTTTCTTTTTTCAATTATCACTAAATTATATTCCCATTTTTACGGCAGTTGGGAATTCGTCGACCTAGGCGCTTAGGATAATTATAATAGCAGCTAAGACTTAAAAATATATACTTTAAAATATCACGCGGTTTGGCATTGAGCTATCAATTCTGCTATTGTTTTATGCTGTTGCACAGCAGTGCTTTAGTTAAACATAGACTTTGGTTAACCATCATGTTTATGCAAAACTGTGGATCTTATCGATATATTGGGTGCACTAAAGCAGCTAGAGGTCTCCTATCAATTCAAATTGGGTACCTAATCCAAATAAACTCGAATCCCTTTAACGTAGACTTTGCCAAGTTACGCCTGTAGTGTTAAGTCAGTTCCACGTTTGATGTATGTTAGTTTTTGTGTTATCTCAGGGTGATTTAACAACTGGAATAGGAACATCGCAACAGCGAACAGCACAGTACGTTTGATACCACTGAAATCGAATCCAAATCCAGCTGAGCTGGGTATAAACGTAGTGCGGCGGGTTTGTAGATCGGTAGCCTTAGGTATAATTTTACGCTCATCTAGGGGACCTTAGTTTAGACTTAATATATCGATGACGGCAAAACCTGGATATCGCGTACGCACCTCTGACTAATCGATACTGTTCAACGTCCCACACCATTCCCAATTCGACCATCACATTTGTTCCATTTATATAGACGGATACGAGTCTCAAGTCAAAATTTAGCAGTTTGGTTTGAATTATACTCATGAATTCCGACCAAATTGTACCAGCATAGTCCATATATCACCAAATAGTCGGGTTATTCTTGTAGATCCTTCTGCTCGTGGTTATTTTGCTATACTCTATAACAAACAATTTCCGTAAAATACAAGACAATAATAGACAGACCTGCAATGAAGACTGTAATATTGTTTTATGTGGGATGATATTAATTCTGACATGATTCTCGAATTATATCTGCCCTGGTAAAAACAAATATATTCAAGGGTCTACGAATAAACGGGTTTTTATAGAAATTAAAATATTGCTTAGACTTTCATGGTAGCTGTGTTAAATGAATGTAGCTTGTTAAAAACGTCTTACGACCAATTGAAATTGGGAAATGGACTGGGGACGCAAATATTACCGTTTAATTAATTAGTAATAGTCTACAATACCGTAACATTTTCGTTTTGTACTACTCAATTTTGGAATTACGACGGGTAGCAACGTTATATTACTCTATGTTCAACACGAATCTATTCTTTCTGAGTACGTTTCAATGTATATACTTTAAAATTTATCCTGTCATGCCCACTAGGTCCAAACGCAACTAATGCACATTGTGAGTCGTTGTGTTTACTGAGTTGGTCGTTCGCTGTTATTGGCTCTCGTTTTGAGGTTTCTTAAGGAATCGAGCAACAGTCCCTGTATAGCTCAGTGATTTGTTTACGCAATTTTCAGCCGAACGTCCTTAGATCGATCTTGGGTTTCTCAAACATTGCGCGATACGCAATTAATTCTGACATGAACGAGTTAAACATGTCACGTATGTGGTTACTCTACGGTAGGTTTACGCAAAACGACGTAGCGCGTTAACTTAATTTATTGCGTAACGTGTTGTTATTTATTCGATGGGTTTAGCTTTAAGGACCCGAGCAACCATGATTCGGCTCTGTAGTTAGCAAACACGAGCCTAAGCCAAACGACCCGCTTCGATTCATCCCGTAGCAACAGTTTGTTCAACACTATTCGAAACATCGTGTAATCTATGCAGCACATTTTCAATTTAATTTTAACCTTTTAGCTTCATGGTCTTGCTGGAGCGACTACGGACCATGCAGCGTAACATGCAGTTCTGGAGTGCGACATCGTGTAAGGGACTGTGATTCCGACGGTACCGGCTCGGCGTGCATGGGGCATCGTGTCGAAAGCCAGACCTGCAAAGTGGGACCATGTATTGCATCAGGTAAGCATGTTTAATAATAGTACATGTTACCGTTTTGTCGAAGATGTATTTTGCAAGTCATATAGAGCAAAATTCAGTACATTTAGCGATTTTGTGCTATGAATATACATAACGAACCTCACTGTTCGGCTGGGCCAAGTAACCCTGCCGCTGCGCTTGCCAAGACAAATTTTAGGCTTAACTTCAATCATTATATAAATCCACAGATTCTAAGGTTTTGACTATCCGTAGTTTGAAATTAGGGTACCGATTTCGGACCGTTTGTACTATTTCATTCTATATACCATTACGACCCTACGGATGAGTTTTATTACTCGAAATATAAACTTATTTGTTCAAATATGTTAATGCCGCAAAGCTGAGGGCGTAGCGTTATACCTTTAAAAAAGAATAGCTTAGTCGGGTGGTTCAGGGGGCGACATCCTGTGACTTCGTCTTAGCCTTAGTATATGGTTCATATAAGGGCTATAGCTTATGCTCAGGCTTAGACTTAGTATATCGACACAGCCTGTATATAGCTTACACCCGTCAGCTTGACTTTGGACCCAACGCCGCTAGCCGACATTACATTATAAAGATAATATAGCGGCTTCAAAGCATTACTTTCTTTAGGACTACTTAAGTCTATGGTATATCTCGCTGAAAGCAGACATATCGTGGTCCGGCTTTAGTTGACAGCTATTAATTTAATCATGAAACCGAAATAACATTTGATGAAGCAGTCAGTTGCGAAATATTTTTAACCACCCAAATGCACGAATCAGGATACCCATATAGTTTACAAAATTTTGCTCTGATTTTCGCACCTGATATAGGGCAGAGAATTGAAATTGATAGGTCCAGCTAAGAGTTGTAAGAGCACAACACAAGACAACGACACATCATGTCACGACACAATGTTTATAACTGTATATAAAGTCGCTAATCACCATTGTTTATAATATGTTTCACACAGGCTCATGGTCCAAGATCTCAGGAGGATAGTGGGTCCTCGGCGGGAGGCGGTGGTCGGCCTTCGAATCCCACCAACGGAGGATCAATCGGTCGCCGGGTTGAGCGATGGTGTAAGGAGTTGGGGCACCTACTGTGCGGAGGTGTCTTCAGGCCGAGAGGATAGGAATGCGACGCCTCAGGAAGAGTAGTCTTTCCACTAACCCCCCATGTGAGCGTGTATGGTATAGTTGTAATGTTAAAGCTTTATGCGCATACGGTTGCTCTTGCTGTAGGGCACGTCCACCCCGTACTATATTATTCATTCGATTTGTGCGGAGCTTTAAATATCCGAGCAACTGCATCCACGTAAAGCAATGGCAGCGAGCGGGACTTTATCCCTGTTCCTACCTGTCATATTCACTCTGCAGTATCAAGTCAAATTTTCCACTAGGGTGATCTCATTTTTATTTTATGTGACCATGCCCACCGTGTTCTCACAATTTGGCGTCAAATTTTTGTCCTACGGTACTCACATCAAGATTTCCCCACACTGCAAAATCGCTAATCCCAAAATTCTACGTATAAATGATTGCGCTAAATTGTAGCTAATAGTTCAATAATTAATTTAAATTGTCTGATGATTTCAGACGGCTATGCGGAATGGTCAGAGTGGAGCCGCTGTTCACAACTTAGTGTTAAGGTTCGCTTGCGACCATGCATTGTACACGAAATATGCCTCGGTGTGCCCGATGCCCAAATGAAACAGTGCATCGGAGCCAGAGCTTCAATAAACGGTAAGCTTTGTTTGTGTGTGTTTACAGCTGTTTAGAATGCAACATTGTTTTCGGTTTTTTCAAAGTAATTCATGCATTATAGTGCAAGACTGTTCTGCTTTGTTAATGTTTATTATTGCGTGTATGTGTATACTAGATTCGATGTGATAAAGTAACTAGGTTTTTTCTTACATATATAAGTCTCTTCATCTATGCTACATGATATTCCGAAAAATTTCACTATAAATTAGGAAAAAATTAATGAACCAGAAAATATTCTTTGCCGGTTTTCGCAGGAGAGGCTAAATTTCGACAAATTTTCTATCTTCACTCTTCTCAGAAAAAATGTTTTTCAAAAAATTAAAAAGGCGAGACATTAGTGAGGTGAGGCGAGATATGTGTATTTTAGATTTTTGAAATAGTGTTTGGTTACAAAAGCGAAATAACGCAGGAATTAATATACAAACTTTCCAAATGAATGTATTTGTGTTTTAAGAAAACGCTAAACGGACCGGGTCAAATAATGTACCATTCGACTCCTTGGGTCAAAGATAGTCTATGCCCACATCCTCTGTAATGAAGACCACAAAACCATACCCAAATAATCATTAGCCAACATTGCATTATAAGTATCTTCTCAGGAAGCCGTCGAACTAAAGCCACAATACCCCTTTGTTGAGAACTATATGTTTCGCACGGACCGATGGATTTCCACAATTTTGGGGTGATATATTCAACCTGAAGCCTGTCATATTATGATATATCATTCCCGATACTTCTACAGTTCTGCTCGTTAATATTTGTGAACTTACCTAGTATTTGCTTTTCATATAAGTTCATCGTTTATCAGTTCTCATCACTAGAATAAATTACATAGCAAGGTCTTAAATCACCTTTCCGTAGTGTCAAGTTAGTCCCACACTGAATTTATATGTATGGTGTATCATTTATATGCTTGGAACAAAAATGACTTTAAATGTAAAACTTGTGCGCAGGCGAGAGTTGAACACATCTTCTGGACTGATACACCCTGTGACTGGATGTAGAGGGTTAGACGCTAGACCACTCCGCCACGTTTTGACAAACACGTCTTATCTTACACTGCGGGTCATTTGAACTGTGGTGCGCCTTTGACAAAGCGGTTTGAAACGCTATAAACAATGTAAATAATATAAAGCGGGTATAAACTAATAAACAGCAGTAAACCGGACCAATGTGGCAAGAACAAACACGGAAAGCTAGCTACCAGAATTTTGCGGTTAGAGCCATCAAAACCCCTATACTTTCGAAAGGTTTGGATCACCCTAGATATCCTAGGCAATGCGTCTTTTAAATTCTCTTAACCACTAAAAAATACAGATTGCTGTAGCAGTTGTGTAGTTTACTCAAAAGTTACGCAACAGCAGAGGAGCGATTATTAGTTGCAATTATCTAGGTTAAGCCCAACGGGACAAAATCATATTGTTTGTAACAAGAATAAAATCCAGGTAAATAAAACCTGTAAACCATATTTCATAAAAAAACTCGACTGCTGAGTGTTGCTGTAATTTTTACAATTGTATAGCTGTCACTTATATATAAAAATTAAAAATGTACAAAATTACTAGTGTATTATTCATGCTGCAAAAGTGTATATTTTTGCAAACAGTTTTGTGAAAATTGAAAAGAATTTATAGCTTGTGTATCAAATTCTTTGCTTTGCTACATGATCTGAAAATTATTGAAACAAAGCGAATGGACCTTCCACTGGCGGCGCTAGGAGAAAATTGTAAAATTTCTTTTTGGTCTGTCCTTGTCTTTGATAACCCATCTCCAGGTAGATGGATTTCGATAAATTTTTCGTTCGATAGCAAAAGTTATAATGATGTGTTCTTTAGTTCAACACAAACAGCTCTGATCCGATCTTCGAGGTCAAAACCGCAAAAATGGGTTTTCTCGGGGTTCCTTGAAATCTGGTCGTGCAGGTGCCAGTGTTTTACAACCCATATCTCGTGACACATCCTTGGCATCGAAAACAAACAGAACCTTGCTGATTGTCACTTTCTTGTGGAACTTCTCCCTGGTCTGCTGTAGCTGAATATGGTTTGTCTAGCCTTTGCCAGAAATATTGATTTTTCATATTTCGTCATGTTATTTCTGTGTTTTTACCTTACAACGAGTGTCTGTCAGGTTATCAAGAACGCTAGATACGATGGTTTTGCTGTCCTGGGTCCTACTTGACTATATTATGCTTTTTCGTCGGGTTTCAATGGTTTTATGGTTTAGGAACGCGATTTACAAAATGTAGTGTACTTTCAGTTGCTTGGTTAGGTATTGCGTGCAGGGCATCAAGACTGGCCTATGCATACATAGATTTTTCTGAACGCTGAATACAATGATTTGGTTATATAGAATACAACACTTACATTTCTCTTCTTTTCAGAGGTTTTCAATGGTTTAAGTTAAATAACCCCGATTTCCAGGATATAGCATGTCTTCAGTAGTTTGGTTATGTACTGCGTGCTGGGCTTCAAAAATTGTCCATGCAGATTTTTCATAGGCTGAGTACGATGGGTTTTTATTTATCTAGAGACCAGCAGAAATACATGATTCGTTTTCAGTGGTTTTCAATGGGTTCAGGGTTCCAGAGGCTCTATGGTGTTATGTACATCAAACACAGCCTGTTACATGTGATCACTCGAAATGATAACTTATAACTGGAATCACGGTCTCTCCGTTTCACCCTCGCATGCGAGATACTAATATATAATTTACCAATTCCTTTATCGATGAAAAATTTTTTCCAATACAACCGCATGAAAACGCCAATTAGGTATAACAATTTGAGGGGTGTGAACTGACGATAATACAGTTTATTGCTACGCAATACTAATAGTGCTAAACATGGGCATTCGCATGGTTTGTATTTGGAGGTGGCCCATTCAGGATTTACATTAGGAGTGGGTGAGAATATAAAATTTGTTTAAGGTTTGATCCACGCGATAAACTTAGCTCTGAAGCTGTTTAAGAGCATGGCCCGGCGCTCCCCCCACATCTTTGGTGCGCCCATGGTTCGGTATATCTATCTAAAAAGCTGGTTTCAGGATATGATTTTTTATAAATTTCAAAAATTTATATTTCACCTACTCCATAAGTAAGGTAATATTTTTGGCTCAGTAAAAATGTCCTACTGATTTGTATTTATATATTTTTAGAAAACCCTCTTTTTGAAGCTGGTTCGACTCCTGATGTCGGTTCAAGAAGACTTGACTATAACAATTCTTCAAACAGAGACGTTCCACGAACAAGCAATATCCATTTGTTAATCGTGGGTGTCATCGCAGGCATTCTTGGCGGTTTCGGTCTGGCATCGTTCGTTCTATTTATTCGTGCCCGTCGTCAGTTGTCAAAAGCGGCAAATAATGGTGTCAAGACGTATTCTTGCTGTTGCCTGTTCAAGTCTGTCCCGACTGACGGGACAGCTAACGGGAAAGTCCCACAATACCTTGCTCAACATCCACCAACACCTACGCCAACAAAATCAAATATCTATACACCGCCGCCAATTTCTCGTAACATTCATCCGATTCCAAATATTACATCTAATCCGCTGACAACGATGCTTTCAGACGAAAAGTTGCATCAAGTTGCTGCTGAATACGAAGAAACACACGGCCTAACAGAGCAAGAGACGTCACTTACGCTTAAACGAACTATGAAAACAAGCCTAATGTCAAAGGATTACTTGTAACGTCAACGGATTGCTCGTGATTACATATTATATTCGCCGCACAAAATTTATTAACACACGGCCTAACAGAGCAAGAGACGTCACTTACGCTTAAACAAACTATGAAAACAAGCCTAATGTCAAAAGATTACTTGTAACGTCAACGGATTTCTTGTGATTACTAATTATATTCGCCGCACAAAATTTATTAACACATGGCCTAACAGAGCAAGAGACGTCACTTACGCTTAAACGAACTATGAAAACAAGCCTAATGTCAAAAGATTACTTGTAACGTCAACGGATTGCTCGTGATTACTAGTTATATTCGCCGCACAAAATTTATTTTTTTGCCATAATGGTTTAATCTGCCTCCAAAAGATTTACTACAAGTTTTCGCCATTGCACCAGTAATGTTAGTATTACGACGCTGGCCTAACATAAATGTTATCTCAGCATTTGTGGATCTCAAAATCCACGCAGACTTTATAAATGGTTAATTGTTTCGACATTCCAGCTCATAATCCATCTTGTTATGTCAAATAACCGGCGGCAGTATGAAGATGTTTTACGTTGCTCCAGCGTCAAAGAATGACGACTCCTTACAAATAAGTTCACGTCGTATGCAACGAATAATTCATCACACGTGCCTTACTGATTTCTATAATTTCCACCAAAAAATAGCGTTGCTCAAAGCTTTATTCTCAGCGACTTCAATTATATATTACCGTTGTAGCATTGACTTCTCCTATGATTTTCACTCCCATGTACTATCCGGATTTTTGTTTGTTTGCACCTGATACTGCGAACCTATAACGATCTCAAATGTTCACAATTACATCGCACGACCATCGAAACAGTTAAAATTGTCATAATACGTTGCTTTACTGGCTTTAGCACCTTTGTTTGGATACCAACATTTTGAATATCGCATAAACTATAGTTCGCGTTATCATTCGACAGCAATTTATATGGAAGTTGCATTCAAAGAAAGCCATTGCCGGAACAAGCTGGATCCTATTTCAGCTGATCAGTTTGTGTTGCACCGAAGCCGAATGTTTTATTGCTGAATATGCTAAAATTCATACCTAGAATTTAAAGCATCCATTTGGCGCTATCACACTCATAAGCTATGGGGTATTAATTTAAGACTGACTAAAACGCTAACATTAAGACGATAACTTCCATCTTCAAGGAACGGATTTTTATGCGAGATGCCGTTCCTGGAATATATGCCATTCATAGCTTTAGTCTTAGTCGATAGTAATGGAAACCAATTAGTAACAGCTCGAATAAGCCGAATATCAGAATAATAAATTATCATGTCTGTATTTTAGTATCATCTGACAAATTTGGGATTTAATGCCTATAACGAATGAATTTTATAATTTACCACTAGACATGTCGACAATTTACTGCAACAATTATACCTATGATAGCTTTTATGGTTCCATAATCTCAAATTATTAACTAAAATAATTATGTGGCAAACAATAAAACCTATCTTAATAAGAACACGATTTAAGATTCAGCTTTAATTCCTACAAAAAATTGCAACTTACAACCACTTAAATTTCGTTACTACTATCTATTGAACAACGAATTTTTGTCAATCAGTAGGCTAAATTTTAGTTAAGCTCTTAACTCCCGAATTAATTTGAGCATCGTGCAATTTTTGGAATCGGAAGCCGGTACCAGTAATCGAAATCCAATTGCGTTGCTGAAAGCGGTGCATGCAAAGTACTCAGCTGTCTGCGTGGTATTTCTTGGCTTAAGGACCTCGAAAACGATCGAATGACAACGCAAATAGACACATATTTTATACGAGAAACTCAGTTATCACACCACTTCCGAATGTACAGGTACAGCGGTATTGTCCTGTGGACGTTAAACGGTTCAAGTTGGCGTTTGACAACTGAAATCCAGCCATTGCGTATTTTGATTTCTTAAACACCGTTTACTCTATTCATTTACATTGTGTTACCATTTTGTTAATAACATCTTATGATGTTATATATATAGCCCTAAAATCTAATGAACCTGATGGTAAGAAATAATCGTGTAATATTATTTTATCAGACGTTTTTGTTACCTTGCTAAAGCATCTGTCAATACTGCGGTCAAATAAATATCGCTGCTAATTCAAACTAAGCTGGAACTGTAATCTTGATCAAACAGTAAAGGCCAGTAGCGATCAAAATCGCTTGATTTCGCGATTGTAATCCACTTTTTTGCTATATTAAATAGGAATACAACACAATTTTAATATACACAGTTCAGTAGACGCTAATTTGATAAAACAAAATGCAGTTAACAAATTAGTCCGATCAAAGTGTTGCAAATTTATTCAGTAACCAAAACAGTATGGGCTAGAACACGGTAAACAGGTTTATGGTTAATGTTTACATATGACTCTGAATTCACTTACGAGAAAAATTTTTGAGAAAAAAGTTTTCTTATAAGATTTTTTCATCAGTAAAATATTATTAAAAGTTAACGTAATCTGTAAGGCCGTTTTAACATTGCGTACGAACTAAATCTTACATCGCAAAGCAAATAGGTGCTGACAGTATATGACATTGAATAAATTTTTGTGGCTATTTGCGTTGTAAACGACATAAAATCCTGAATTAATATTAACTTTAGCTAAGTTATATAACTGCAGATATCACGTTATTATTTATACTTTAGGCTATATCGTCGAGAACATTTAGTTTTCCCGTACCGTTGAAAATACATTGAAATTTAGCAATATCATGTTTTTTGTAAAACCTTGCAAAGATTCTTGTTTCCGTATTAGAAGTGACGATTTCAGCGCGCGCCACGACCCGATCCTGACCAGACCGTTTGCCGGGTGGACCCACACCACATTACATACGGCAACGCCGAGTAGAAATATTGTAGCTCCGGGTAGTGCCCATCTCGATTTTCAACAGGTCAGGCTGAGTCTTGTATAATCAGGAATCGAATGTTTCAAACATCAGTACTTGTTTTATCTACGAATCGTAATTGTACTTGTGCATTGTGGTATTTTGAGATAACTCTTCAGCCAACCAGACCTAACAGACTGTTCTTTGAGATTGCGGCGCAGTCCTACATGCCTGGTTCGAAATTATAGCATAGTTATGTAATGTTTTGTGTGTTGTAATGCATGTTTTCCGTTGTTTACCACCAGAAGTAAGCAATATCAAATCAATACAGCGTTACCATTTCAAGGATACCCTTAATATAAAAAGGAATGGTAACTGAATTTGAGTAGTTGTTGAAACTTAAGCACTGAAAACACATTCTGTATTTTGCGTTCAATTTTTTTTGAATAGTTAAAATGGCACATTCGATTAAAACTGATCGTGCCGGCAGGGCGAAAAGTTGGCAACTTCGAGCCGACTTCGATTTCTAACTTGCCGGGCCCAAATGATTCATCTCTGAGCCGGACCGACCAAGATTACCGAAAAAATTCTAACATCGGCTTTCTTCCGGATGCAAATTTAGACATAGATATTCGCTATGTGTTTGGATAGCCTAGTTTAATTAATTGAATTTGTGTTAATTTAAACATTTCTACGGCTGTCTCTAGTTTTCATTTGTCACAGCCGCCTGGCTGGACATTGTTTTCACTTTTGCCATATATTTGATCATACATTTTGTCGAGAGCGGAATGTTGTTTAGACTTTTCAACAGCAATACGTAACTGAACCAAGTAGATGACA
>JASANE010015073.1:0-13785 GCA_030248225.1 Trileptium ribeirensis
TTAAGCGTGTCTGTGAAGTTCTAATGTACGTGGTATGGACTACACGAACCAAAGCACTCGTATTGTAATTTTGGTGTCATTCCTTTAATATAATATCGTAATAAAGCTTAATGTAGACAATATTTTTTTCAAAAGTGTCGACTTTACACGACTGTCGACATTATACGAGTTTACTATAAATGAAAAAAATATTCAATTAAAATAGATTGTCAGTTCAACAATAAATATTAACCTTGTCCGAAACGTGGGAGTGAAACTTTTGTTGTTCGATGTTCGCTCGAACCCCAACACTCATTTACGACAAGACTACAATTCGCTGTATAAAACTGATATAATTACTAATTGAAGTGGCTCGAGCAGCCGTTATAAGCAACCGCGGCACCAAAATCTAAAACTTAACTTATATAATTTTACTATCAAGTGTAATATGCTAATGGTAGCTGAACTTTACATTTTACGTAAATCACTAATATATACAGTTGACACCAACAAGAAAACTTTCGGTTAAAGTGCACAAAATTTTTTTCTATCATATTTATGCACGACTAAAGGTAAATCCACTAACCATCCTATTTTGCAATACCTGGTGTGGAATCTACTTCCATTATTATGGAACAAATAGGAAATTAGACTCGCTTCATTGCTAACCAAGATTTAGCCATCTGCAATTAGGTAACGACAGTTCAATGGCATTTTATACCTTTGAACTAGGATTCGCCTCTGCTCGCGAACAAGCTTACTGTAACTATAACTTCATAAACCAAACGGTACTATTATTTATGAATTGGTGTTCGCGAACTAAATCCTAGTCAATTATTGATATCTGGCCAAATTTTGTTCGCGAACAGAATTCAGCTCTTTTCGATCGACTTGAAAAAATGTTAGGCACTAAATTTTTTTGCAAAAAAAACAAAACACCATGGTCCTCCTAAGTTTAGTTGGGCAATACGTAAGCGTTCATGCTTTTGACAATTCTGCGAGCAAAACATCGAGTAAAGTACTTTTCATTATAGACAAAAAACCTTGTAGAATAATTAAGGGAAACTTTCCTCCATGTCGTAAGATTGTCCGCGTTCACCAGATGACATGCTTACTCGGGCAGCTATGTTCCCAGTCTAACTGTGTATGGTAGATTTTCAATCGCGCAACAAAATTTTTATATGCTTTTGTTCCACTGCAGGAACCTCCGTTCGACTTGGCAAGCCATGAAGCCGCAAGCCGAAGTACTAAGTACCAATTACAAGAAAATGCCAAACCAAAATAATAAACTCGAAGTAAACACAAATCCAAGATTATTAAATTATACTGGAGCTCATGATGTTCGCGAAGAAATATTTCTATAGTAAAAAAATTGAAATAATAAATAGAAATATTAGCATAAACTTCGAAGCTAAAACGATAGTTTAGAATATCATAAAATGTCGACGGTAGGGGTTGCAACTCACGAAAAATGCCATAAATGGCTTGCAGACTTAAAAATAAGAATGGTAAAATAGAACCGAAATCCGAACACATATAATTTAATGCACAAAAAATTTCAAAAGCATTAATAATAACAATTTCAATTCGGCTTGTGCCATGACCAATTTTACTACGACAAAAAGTTTTCACTTCGTGAGCCACACACCAAAGCAGTACCCAAATATGAAAGGACACCGGCAACGGCGAGTCTCGATGACCAATACGGCAACGCGAATCTCGATGACCAATACGGCATTAAGGCGTATATATTTCATGAGAAGAATTTCAATCTGGCGTCTTTAATCTTAAAAATCTTTCAAATACCGTGAAACGCTTTAATCACAAAAACAATAAAACGAAATCAGCATCGCCACCACTACTGCAGTCTTCCGTAATAACTTAGAACTTTAAATCTCGCGCTTGGCTGCAATCGGCTTAAAGTAATTGAGCAACGCACCGGCTTGACTGTTCAACTTCATCTTCGACGGCGTTAATTTGGATGGCAACCGAAAATGACAAATGGCAGCGTATTAGCAACAATAGGGAACGATCAAGAATATTGTAGATAAGTTTTTCACTAATGTGCAACTATTAAAATTAGTCATTTCGAGAAAAAGATTACTTATTAAAATGGTTCACTTAAACCGTTCTAGCGTCGATTTATTTTCAAACCCTTGCTCACAATACCCTAATGCACGTTATAATGTCCCCGCTGTTTGGAACATTTGACCCCCTGTAGTCGCGACCCTACCGTATAGACAGTCAGGGTGACACCCATACTGTAAATCAAATGCCGAGGGTGTTACGACACACCCTTAGCTACTACATTTTTTCTAGACAGTGTCGTACACACCCTTAGCTACCAATTTGGCGCGAATTAACTATAACGGACACCGTCTGTAGCTAATGCGGTTTATTAGTCAACTGTCCTGTGGAGTTTTTCCTAAATTCTCTATATTTGTATCTAGCCCATATGAATGTTCAAATAATTCCGAACACTGTCAATAAAACAGCCAGAAGACACGGTGTGCCTGACACTGTCAGGAAGTGGTAATACGCGTAACTAGCTACCGTTGAAAAAATTTATTAAAAACATGGGGGTGTTTAAGACACCCTGTTGTCAACAGTGTGTCTGACACTATGTGGGGTACATAGGTTCGAAACGTTGGGGACATTATAACGTGAACGCCGCATAACAAGGTTTGCGCAGCATGACGAGATGGGACTACGTACAATGCCTTACCGGATATGCTCGTACGAATTCAGTACTGATACCTACTACGTTAAGATTTATGTATTCATCTCAGCCACTACAATTACGGGTTTGAATGTATACATACATATATACATAAAACCAACACTACAATAAATAATTAGCATGGCCGTTAGTAAGCGAAAAGGTTGTAAAATGTTGTTGCAGTTCATGTAGGACTGGTATTTCCAGACTACTGATCTTAAGCTGTATTATGAAGCTGTGAGTAAATGGGTGTGAGAATAACCGGTCGCTGCCATTTGCCCACACTCTGATGTGCTCAATCGGTATCCAATCAGATCAGCTGCTATAGACAAGGCGTGGTGAGGTGTATTTTTAAGCTGTTTACACTTTAGCTCGGTGTTGATAGAAACATCAACTTAAAAAAATGTGAAAAAAATTCAGTACTCGCCACAATTGACCGGGGCTCCCTCGGGGCAACATATAATTCTATTTTGAAATTTAAGGATGTTTGTTCGCTTGTTGCTCGCTCGTAAAGCGACAGTCAATTGTGGCCCGTACTGTAAAATACGTTTTCCGAAGTCACAAAACTAACATAATAAAAATGCCACATATGCATATGGAGTTGAACGAGGGGCATATCGATAGGGAGACCAACAGGCCAGATTATTGTCACATCGATATTGTATGGGAACAAAGTTTTCTTTTCGTTAGCTTATCTAGATCACGTTAAGTTTACCCCGACTTTTGGAATATTATTAATAGCCTAATTATCGAGCAATGCTGCGTCTCACAGTTGAAAGCGAAAACTTAGTAAATATTTAACAATACTTGGATTACCCAAAAGTAACGCAGCTGCAGAGGAATTAATAGCTTAATAGAAGATATTTCCTTCACACAAACGTAGCAGCCAACAAGCAGAAAGTGCAATCATTACTGACGACCACCAATTTAGTGCATAACAACAGTTTTCAATCAAGATCACATTTTAGCCAGACATTATATGTAAGCATCAAGCACCAACATGAATATCTGGAAGCCACAAAACCGTTCTTCGATTTTAAGTATCACAAGAAATTTGACATCTTTTCTGATGAGAAGAAAGCCAAATTGTGCAATATTGTTTATCTGCGGCCGCTGTATTAGCAATTAACTTTTAATACAACATGACGCTGCAGTAAACATAGATATTCGGCGTTATAAAAAGATTTTGTCATGTCGTTTAAATAGTTTCTTTCAAATTTCAAAGTTTCAGTGTGCGTAATAAGTATTACTATTATACCCATCACACGAAAATAAGAGTGCAAAAGCCCAGCAAGTGGCGAGAGAACACGTTATGTCGTACACGGCTGAACCAGTAGCCCTAAGACAATATTAGCAAATATTCGGAATGATTTTGGGGCCTGGGTTTTTCGCCGAAACTATAATTAGCTAGTACAGCTTGCACCATTAATTCTGTGACAGCGAAACGCCAAAATAACCAACAGGTACACTCATGAGTTCAAAACTTGCAATTAGCGATATGGATGCTTATGTATTATCATATCCCGATATTATCCGAGTAAAATTGTGGAATATATCGGATATACTAAAATTTCAAGTTTTATTTAAACTTCAAAGACTGTGTATTAGATTTTGCCGTTGATGTATTAAAGATTTCAGATATAAACGAACAGTGTCCTTTTGGTAGCATGTATTTGAACCGATATTTACGATATAGGCTTACATTAAGTGGACGATTAATCATATTTAAATCAATAGTAATCACTGTTTTAATATATGAGTAATGTTAATTTATTGACAGTAAAATGATAAATTTCTAATATTTTGGGCATTTATGTGGGATGCTACAGAGCCGCCAGAGCTAACTGAAAGCCAGAGATGTATGACTGTCCAAAAACCACCAAGCTAATTTGCAAGTAGTCAAAACAGCCGTGGCGAAATACCTTACAAAAGTGAAGGTTCGCGCCACCCGAGCAGTTTCTTGTTTGAAATTTGATACCTTCACGACAAAAACTCCATCGATATTTTTTAAAATTCTACCAATTCCCTGAATTTTCAAGATATGGCTAAAGTTTTTGTTCAGAGTACGACATAGTTCTGAAAGCACAACATACCCCACCGATCCACTGAATACAAACAATTGGAATTTTTAACCACCTCAATGCCGCGTAAGCAATACATAAAGGGGTAAATGAATACACTCATACTGGAAATAGAGTTCGTCGAGGGATTAATACGGCCCACGGTTGATCTTACAAGAAAACTGATGGTGAGCAAAGCTGTGGATCGCCATGAGCTGATAACGGTTAGCAGCTGCTGGAAGCCTGATCGCGAGATATAAGCTGCGAAACACTGTAACCCGTGTTTCCGGATTTAACGAAGAACCTTTAATTTTTGTCATTTTGCTCCGGAAGACGAAGTCTGAGCTGTTAGAGTTCATCTAAAAGGCCCGCCGTCATTACTTTTTGTATCAAACTAGTAACTCAATCGAGATTGCAGAACGCAATGAAGCATAGGCACACCTACCCCTTTTGCGTGCACAGGCAATCAGCTCTCGATAGCACACGTCTATATGCTATATGTGGATATCACACTATATGCTATATGTGGATATCACACAATAATGCACAAATTAGAACAGAACTAACACCGGCAATAAGTTTTCCATGCCCGAAAACCCCCCAAGGGCAAGATATCAGCCTCCCAGGACGTCGCAATATAATTAGGCATTTTGGTTCGAGGAACCATGACAGGGCCAAGCCCTCATACCCATGGAACTATCGGTCACAAAGCAAAATCAACACCGGCAATGAGTTTACTATCCCCGAAAACGTCTCAGCCGCAAAGGACGTCAGAAAAAATTTTCAAATTTTAGCTCGAGGAACCATGGGTGCACCATACCTAAAACATCATAACTCCAGAACCGAAGCCTTAATCGAAAAACAAAAAAAATCGCATCGGCTTTTATCATTTTACTATGAAATATAACCAATCAGAAAAAAAAATTCAAAAGCTAAGATAAAATTAACTTTGCTTCCGTGAAGAGTACTAAAATGCGTAAGACGGTGCAAAAACCCCCACATTTTGACCCCTGACCTAAGGATCAGACCCCAAATTAAAAACGCTCGGGATGTACACCATGCCGGTTCGAATGAGCTAAAGATCATGAAAATCGGTTAAGTCGTTCCCGAGTTATGGCCGGTCACACAGAGAGATGGAATGTAAAAGCTTTCACCCCTGCAACACACAATCTCCACTACGTTACACTACGTGATGACAAAAAATTTTGGCGAAACCCATCTGCGCAAAGAAACAGAGTTACATCGAAAGTAGAAATTTTCAAGATTTTCCCAAATACCGCCCTAAGTGAAAATCGTGTCGCTTCCCTAGCTCCGTTTCAAAAGCTGCAACACCTAAACTCAAATCAAGAAATATACATAATCCAAAAAGCAACGGAAAATTTACCGACCGGCCTTTAAGCTATGACGTGGCATCACTAATAATATCAATACAGCCGTGCGACATGTACGTTCTATAAATTTATTATGAACACAATATTTTATAATATATTTAATATTTTAATTAAATTATTTATTTGGTTTCTTGGAAGTTTATTATTCATCAGTATAATTGACTTCACTAGTAGTACAATTCGAACGAGTAACGAGTATACAGTATAAGTAACGATAATGGGTAAGCGAGTTTAAATTTAGGCATAAGTTGTATACAAACATTAAATTAAAACTATTCGTCTGTTTGAATTATCCGACGACGATTGCTGGCAACATGTGTTTAGATTTTCACATCATTTTATCCTTTGTAAACCTACAGTTTATAAATTTAAATAAGGAAATTAACATTATATACAGTTTGAAGTTTGAAAATCTGAGCCAAAGCCATACTAGGTAGCAAATTCTTTTGAAAAATTAATTTCATCCATTAAACATGGTAACGATATAAGATTAAAAATTTTCGGCCCAATTAGGCGTTGACAATTGAACATTTCAAAACGTTTAGCAAAATTCCCAAGCCATAGTTGTTGAGTTATGAGCGATACAAAGCTGTAAGTTATATCCATGTGAACTCCCAGCAATAATTATTCGTCATTTGATTCACATGCCCGCTCTAGGATCAAAACTCGTGAGCGAGTTTATTTATAGAAAGAAGCTGGGACTTCGTGGCGTCAAGCCACGGACGTAATTACCTTATAATGAGACTCAGTTCACTTTTTCGGTTTCTGGACATGTGAGGCTCATTCATATAAGAGTGGCGCCCTTCTGAGGGTACAACGTCATTTCAGGGAAATGACGAACATTAACCCCTTCAAGCCAGTGGGTCAAGTTCCCTTACACGAGACTAACTTTCTTTTTAGACTCCTGATGCTTATATTGGGAGTGGTGGCCTTCTGTGGTTATCCTGATCCCTCATAACTCCGTAGCGGAATCTCGGAGAAGAAAATAATTAACCACTCCAGTTGACTCATTGGGTCAAATTACGTTATGATGATCACTTCATTTTTGGATTTTTGGACTCCTGAGGCTTATATTGGGAGTGGTGCACTTCTGTGGGTACCATGATCGCCCATAATTCCTTAACGGTACCTTGGACACAAAAATTAGTCACTCCCATCGACTCAGCAGGTCAATTTACCTTATGTGAGACTAACTTCATTTTTCCAGTTTTTGCCCATTACGTTCATTGCAGTGCGTAACTGATACACCATAACTGTTTAGCAGAACCTCTGGGACGAAAATAAAAAATGTATTGGTAGTGATGGCCTCCCGAGGTTACCCTGACCAAAGATATCTCCTTACTGAAAACTCGTTGCACAAATCAGACCATTCCAATGGATTCAGCAGGTGAAAAATTACCCCCGTGTAATCTGCTTGTTACAAAGTAGTCCTAAGTAAAACACAAGATTTCAACTCTAATTGTTACATCTGAAAGTGTCATATCGGAGCAGCATTAGCACGAGAAGGAGCAGCAGAACAAAATCGCCATTCATACATAATTTAGCATCAAGTCTTATGATTTATTCGACGACGACACTGTTACGCTTTACGTGACTTCGGGCTGGTTCCAATGTTTTAGTGAATGATGTTAGCGACACTATAGACAGAACAATATTATGGTAGTGATGAATATATACATAATGAAGTGGGCGTATAAGGTGGTATATGCACGCGAACTCGAAGCGTCGTTGCAGCTATTGTTGCCATTACTGTGTAATCATGTATAACAGTCTTTGTGTTCTGTGTATATACCACGTTAAAACCTTTGGAAGTATTTTGAAAGTCTTGGAGTTTTCGTTGTTAGATCTGTTAGATACCTGGAGCCTTATAACACTGGTCTGATAGGAATTCAGGAACCCTGCACGTTCAGCGCATAACAAAGTCTATAACTTATATGAAATCGCTGAAAGGGATATTTTTATCGCGGTGGGGAGCAAAAATCTTGTAATTTGCCAAGGCCAGCCTAAAATTTGCGCCAATGGACACAACACGGGGGTACGAATTTTTGCCAGCGTCCTAACCATACCTCCCGCAGTTGAGATGCCAACATATATATATATATGGCGAATTAAACGAAGCGAAATCTTACTTCTTCCAACGCATGAAGCAAAACAGTCCCGAAAATTATTCCCTTCTAAACAAGTTAAAAACATTTAAAAAAGACAAAAAAAATGATTTTCAGAAATTTTTTTTGATAAAGTTCACGAACCAACAAAATAAATTTTTTTGCGATAACTTCAGTTTTCCCTCAAGTTTTTGTTCTTAAATAAATTCTTTTTCAAAAAAAATACAAAAATGATACTGTTTATTCAACAAACATTTTTTCAAAGTTAAGGTTTTCTGAGTCCACGTAATACATATTCATTATTGCTTTCATTGTCCTTCGACGTCTTGGTAGTGATTCCGATGCGTATTTATATAATTTGTCGCATGTTAGAACGAATATTTTGCGTTTGTTTATGAACGAACGTAAACGCAAACGAACGTTGTAGAGTTTGTTCATAGCCGAACGTTGTTGCGTTCGTTTTTTGCGCGCTTATTTCTGTCCGTGACTATAGTGCAAGGAACAAAAATGCCAAAAATATAAAATCTATCAATGCACATCACACTTCAAAACGAAGCTTTTTGTATCCAGCAGCCCTGCAAACAACTCACATAATAATAATTAATGTTATGAAAAAACTTTTGAATTCTTTGCATAATCGTTAGCCTTTTTCGAATATTGTTTTAATTTATTCCGGAATGTTCCATCACTCCAATAAATTTTAGTAAAATATAAACATATATATACAACGACTTACAGGTTTGCAGGCACAATACAGTCGGAGCCTTGATAGCGACTGTTGTTTACTACCGTTGACACCCGATGATACTGGATATTTTCGCACGAAACCAATTGTTTTAAAGCCTAAAATAATTTTAAAATTGGTTCGATTACACGAATAATTTTAAAATTGGTTCGATTACTTGAGCGTAACGAAAGTGTGTATTCAGGTTCGCTCAATGTGTATTCAGGTTTCAAAATGTAAAAGTATATCCGGTTGAAAGACGCAATGCAACAAACTGATAATAACTGATAACAGCTACAGTGCACAAAATAAAATCACATAACCACGAAATACCACAACGGTTTGCACGATTACACAGTAAAAATAGTTACAGTACGCGCCAGAAATGACTGGCTCGCTCGATTTCGAAACTATTTAAAAATGTCAAATTCTATTTTTAGAACAAATTTAGGTGCGAGCGACAGACATTTTTGGCTGGTGCTGTACGCTAAGAACACGAGTATAATATAGTTACGGACAAAAATAAATCCGTAAAGACCTCTCCTATCCACAATTTTCCAAAAATTGGAAAGGGAAACTTCGACGATCCCATATTCATTCTCAGAGGAAAATTAAAAGTGGGAGGGGTGTAAATTTTGCTTAAAAATACATATTTCCATGCATTTTTACTGCCGTGAATGTATTTTAAAGCTAAAAACGATAGTTTAGCATTATACCTAGTGATAATTATGTTAAAAAAACAATTTGCAAACAAAAAACATAAATTTTTGGACAAAATTTTTTTGAAGTTAGTAGAACATGGGGGTTTCGGGCGAGTGGGGGGCGGACATGGGGAAAATCTCACGAACATTGGGCATTTGGAAATTGGGGTGTCCCACCACTGTGGACAGGCCAGAAAACTAATGCGAAAGCCGAACGAACTAAACAATACTAGAGCGTTCGCTTATAAACCAATGTATGCATAAAATTTGTCGTATGTTAGAACGAATGTTTTGGGTTCGTTTGCGTTCGTTTATAAGCGAAAGCTGTTGAGTTAGTTTTTTGCGCGCCGATTTCTGTTAGTGCCTGCAGTACAATAACAAAAATGTCGAAAATATAAAATCTATCATTGCACATCGCACTTCAAAACGAAGCTCTGCGTCCAGCAGCCCAGCAAACAGCTCACACAATAATACACTAAACAAAATTAGCCGTTGGTATAGAAACAAACCTGCACAGTCACGGGTGTAACAATGAAAAAAATGGCACTGCGCTAAAAACGTCGGCACAATTTCAGCAGATATAGTCATTGTCGTCTCCATAATGTTAAATATCCCCGCGTGAATATACGTTTACACACTGTCGCAGTTGTGCTTAACCTTAATTATTGTAAAAAAATACCAATTCGTCCGGGTTCGCTGTACATTAGCAAGTTAAAAATTTTCGAGTTTTAACTTCAACTTGCCATCAATAATTATGATTTTAAAGTGACCAAACTGGGTTCAATGAGGCAATTGAGAAATTCCCTTCGCAATATAGCATGCTCGTTTAATATGACTAACAACCAAAAACTAGTACGAAAAACGAAATAAATTCTATGTGTTTGAAAATGTGATATACAGGAATACGATACTGATAGCCTAGATCGGCGAATTCCAGTTACGGTAAAATTGTTGTATTTTAATAACTAAAAAAGGAGAAATAAGAAAAACAAGCAAAACCAGAAATATAGAAATTCGGGTCTAGCTATGTAATAACTTGCCATTGTACTAGTCGCTAAAATATAATGCAGAAACAAGCAGAAATTCGTTTGGTACGCCGGCGGCGCTAACTTCAGCTTGGACATAGCCATAAGTATTAAAAGGAACAACTAGGTGACAACGTCTTTTCGACAAAATAGTATAATGAGTTATATGTACTTCTTTTTTACAAGGATGTGGATTTGGAACAAAAATTATGCATTTTTCTCGAATTTAGTGCACTAAAGGCCCAACGATAGTTGAGAACAAACTATATAATACAATGGTAAGTACGAACTAATGAGATACGAGAAGTACGAGTTACTGATTAGTTAGTAAAACAAATACATTTTCTTTATAAAACTATAAATATTTCCAGTTTTTTTCGCCTTTTTCATCGTAAATAAATTTATATTATTTATTGATTGACGGTTCTCCGCATCATCCAAATATCGTCCTCATCTGTGTGATTTTTTAAGTTCTTCCTCGACTTCTGACACTATTACGACAGTGACATAGTTTATTGTTGATTTTTGTTGAGATGTAGATGTTACGGGTTAGAATGCACGGTTATTAGCCATTTCGCTTTTTGAACCCTGTACGTCAAACTCGGCTGCGCGGTCAACAATAAACTCCACACTCGGGATATTTTCGTAAATCATGAGGAATGTCAGATGAAATTCCACTCATCAGTTTGATGAAATTTCGCGTTTAAGCACATGAAATTGGGAACTGTTCGTGGTAAAGCAGCTTCACCGATAAATTTGGATCGAATGATCGAGCACTTCTTTGAAAGGTTCTTCTTCGCTGAATGTAGTTTTGCAAAAAATCGAGTTCAGGCATTCCTTCTGATATCGGAACCAGCAAATCTTAAGACTATTGATGGTTTCATTGTTCGTGTTTCGATTGCGATTTGTCGTCTTAGTGGCGGTGCTAGCTTTCCAGTCGATAAAATTTTGATGCTTCATCTCCGCAACTTCGTATGGCTTTTTGACTCTAGCCATTCGAATGACCGTTTCAAACTCGTGGTAACCGTAGATTGGTATACGTTTCTTCGCCCGCTCAATTGTAGCATGGACGCTATCGACTTCCATCTGAGTATAGCCCTTTTCAAGGAACTGCTGATCGATAGGCGTAAGGTGGCTGGAATGTTGTAAAACGTCGAGGAACATGGCTGCAATAAACTGATTCCGGTTCTGACGGGTACGTTGTCAAAAATGCACTTAGATGTGTAACTGCTTCTGGAAGCGTTGAAATAAAATGAACCAGGCAACTACCAATCTCACTAGTACCGCTTTGCCTTCGTACTCAGGCCATAGGTTGAATACGCCTCGATGTCATTCTTTCTGTTCAAGTACTGTAAAATTGTACACGGTCAATTTTCGGCAATAATACGATAACGAATCATCTGTGTTCGCAGTGGACAATACTTTTTGAAGGTCAAAAGTTATACAAAAGAAGGAGGGATTACCATCAGCTTTAGCTTTATCATGGCTTTTAGCCTTCCGAGCGGTTTCCTTTCTTTCATTGTGGTCGTCCCATTTCGTATCGTTACTTTTCAGCGCCTTGAAGCAGGTCGTAATGAAGACACAAGGAGTATTGATCTTTTCGTGGATTATGGAAGCTGAGCATAGAGAAGTCTTGGTGGAAAATTTTTAGTAGATTCGATATGATACGGGTACACGGTTACCGAGCTATTTTTTGTATTCCTCAGTTTTGCACGCTTTAATATACAATTGATGCATTTTGCTTAAATCCAATTCTGAAGGAAGGTAACGCCGTGCCGTGCTTTTTCGACAGTAATGCGAACAAACTATTGGGAAAGATTTTGCGTGCGTTATAACGGATTCCAACAAGCATTTTGGCGGTGTTTTTCCAGAATTTTTAACAGGAGATGACATTATGCGGCTGCTCGGCCCACTGTTTGAATTTTGCGAGTCCTGTGGAGTGCACCTATACGTTCCGTACCATCCGTCTATGTTCACCGCCGAGACAGCGCAATGCCAATGGTTGTGTTCGATATACCTCCAAAGGTTGCGCAGAAGAAATTGAAACACACTGATTGCGACTCACCTGGGGTATCTTTCGAAGTGTATTTTCGTGGAAGTCGAGCTTTTCGTGGCTCACACTGATTCTGGTTATCTTCAGGGCATATTTGCAACGTCGTTGCTAGACGCTTTTTGCTTTGCTTTTTAGTGGACGTCTCGGCTTATAAACTAATACACACGATTTAAAGAGGTATCTCATTCGTTGAGAGTCTCCCAAGATACTGGCACAGTGGGAAGGTGGGGGGGAATCCCCCTTTCAAAATCCCCATGTTCGTCCCCACGCACTCGGCCGAAACCCCCATGTTCAACTAATTCCAAAAATTTTTATGTCTGAAAATTTAGTTTTTTTGTTTTTTTTTTCAAAATTTATCCCTCCAATTTTAATTTTTCCCGAGAATGAAAATGGCAACCCCGAAGTTTACCACCCCCTACTTTTCGGAGGGCTATGGACAGCCCAGGGGAATAATATACTCTTCGAAAATTTCTTCAAGACGAACTTTGGGAAAATTGCGGTTGCAGCTGTTTGGGGATTTTGAGTTTCGCTCGCAACATTCGGACGATTGAATGACCACTGCTGGTTTCAAGTGTAACTCGCCCGGATGAGTCTTCGTGCGGAACATTTGATATTCCTGAACGTCCAACCTGGCCGCTTTAAGAACGTTCTTTATCCAGTTTTGCGTCCCCTTGGGTACACGTGCAGCTCGATAAATTTGCTCTTCGTCGACATTGTGGGCAAAAAACGCCATGTATGCTTATTGGGACGTATTTGCCGTTAACAGTATCCAAAGTAGTTTCGCCTTCGGATTCTTGGTTACCATCTAATGGCGAAGATTGAACAAATATTAACCGCATCATATCAAAAAATTAAGGTATCAGATAGATTTTAAAATGGTACACAAATTTAATATTGACGAAAAAGAATATAATCAAAAGAACCTAGTTTGGTTATATCTCAAATCATTAATACATCATATGACTGAGCTAGTGAACAACAAATTCTTCTATTATACAGTCTTTCTAGCTTAAGTTTAAAATTTGGAT
>JASANE010015074.1:0-14403 GCA_030248225.1 Trileptium ribeirensis
GCATTGAGGTGAGGGCCCCAATCCCTTGAAGGTCAAGATTCTAAATACTAGTGTAATATGTTAGGTGGCGAGCTACGCAGGGTGGCGGTTAGCTATGCGGCTCCCGCGGCGGGGACGCTTTGATAGCGCACGCAACCACTGCGATAGTGCGGGGTACAGAGGGTTGCCAGCTCGGGCCTTAAAGCAAGGTCATGCGAGTGAACTTGTAGTAGCGGATAAAATTTAACCGACGAGGTGTGGCGATGGACCTGCTTGCTATGACGCCATATTCGCCTGGTTCCTATATCTTCCAGGGTTTTCATTTGAAAAATAATTTCTAAACTCTCACTAGGGTCGGAAAGTTAGATAAGACTCCGAACTGGTTGAATGAATTAAGCACGGTTCAACTCCTTTACTGTCGAGCCTATTCTTTTGCACACACTATGAACACCGCCCAATTGGGGCGTACTACACGCTATGTACAACAATTATATTGTAACGATAATTGAAACAACACTAGAGTCGGGCACCTTACAAGATACCCTAAGGCATGCGCTCCACGTACTATGCCTCAAGATCTTCGTTCAAGTAGAGCCCGATAAATTTTGGAGGGAAAATTTTGAATTTACAAACAACCAGCTACCTATTAACTCACGATAATTTGTCCCTGTTTTGTCAGTTGAGATCCGAATGAAAACGGGACCGAGGGTTTTAAATTTTGTGCAGTTTCGGCAGCCACTGGAGCGGCTCACGCGTAATCCGACTAATTTGAAACTCGCTCCCAGAGAGCTCCGGGAGGGGGTGGCGACATAGGATTTCCCCGTAGTTGCACGGTTAGAAAACCTACGTCCCACCAAGGCTCAGCATATTTTAGTTCGCCGCCAGCTCCAGTCTCTGTTTCGCCCTATGGTCAGCAAACGCCTCTTATAAATTTTCACGGGCGGGTCCGCAGTCGTTTGCATCGCCAATTAACCAAAAGCAATGGAAACACAGCGAACGAAGGAGGATTCGCCGCTGTAGCTCGATTTCATACAGACGGGGGACAACTGGTGTTGCCCGAGGATGCAAACGGCTGCGTCCACAATCTTCCGATTAGCACCTATGAATTTTACTGAAGCTTGTTTAGTGGCAACTAGAAGTATAACTTCGTCTATGAAACGTTCATATTCTAAAGAATGCGACCTTTGCCTGACCCGAAATAGTATGAATTTCACTAAACCCTACGCACAGAGGCGATCACCGAGTGAAACAGTCACGGGTCGTCACTTGTTAGGTTCTACACTATTCCTTAATTGGGACCAAAACTCCCAGGGCTCCCGGTCACCGTAGCTGCACGACTTGGGGACACCTGGGCCTTTCCCATTTTTTGTGAAAATCAACGCGCTCCCAAATTTATAGAGAACCCGTGGGGTATCGCTCGCTAAAGGTCAAAAGCGCGACGAGGATCGCGACTGTCTCGTAGTTCCTAGAAATTTAGAAACACTCTTATTCGTCCTTCTGCGTCCAAAAACTTCTCGAAAACCGTCCTTATCATACTAAGAAGAAAATTTTGATCACTCCTCGGACCTGTGAAACAAAGAAAAACGTCCGAGGAGCGGGGAACCAGTCGAGATATGTGCGTGCAAAAATTTTAGCAACTTTTTTGAGGTTTTGTCAATTTCGTCGGGGCCCGACCTTTACGGGTGCTCAGAGAGTCGTTCCGACTCTCCAGCATCCGCAAACGTGGCCCTTTGCGTGATTAAAAAGAATCCAAAGAGCCAGGGAAGGCTCTCCACCGTAGGGGTACGGCGAGAAACCAACCCCGGTAAGCTGCGAAACAAAACACGAGCAAGACCTATTAAATGTATAACTTAAATGGCGACAACCGCCAAAACTAAAACTCTAATTCTCGACTGGCTCCGATCGGGGAATCGGGCTCAGCTCTTTTATACTTGGTTTGCTTCCCCCCCTTTTTTGTAAGACCGGCAACCCTAACTGCGAAGAAAAATTTTAAATTCCAAGCGCAATTCCTACGTGTACAACATAATTTAAAATCGTTTCAAAATTTAAACAGCCACGTCAAATATACATCTACAATAAACACACTGACAACAGGCCCTTTGTAGAATAACAACCGACAAGCCATAGCCCCTCTAATTGCTGCTAGCATCGGCGACTTCGTAAACAGAGGCAGCTTACTATGGACAGTGGCCGAAACGTGCCAATAGAGCACGTAAACAACCTAAACCTCGCGCTGGTCGGCGAGGTTTTCAAAATAACAAAATATATCGGCGCTTCAGGCGCCTTCGGTGTAGTGTAAATTTGTTGGTTTTTTCCTCATATTTCAGGAACGGAAAGGAGTAGGCGGGATCATATCCATGCCCTGGCTGGTCGCCTACTTATGATATCCTTTATGTCAATGCAATCCCCCTAGGAGGCCCGTTAAGAGCAGAGAAATGCGTGTACGATAGGGGAATTTTGGGTCCCAACTGAGTTATGGGGATCCCGTGGAGTTCCGTTGGGGCGGGTGGCCCCGGTTTTCAGTGAAATGGTTAATATAGGATCCAATTGAGGTATAGGGCTCCAAAAATCGGGGAGTTTTGGTTTGAGACTAGTGATTTAGGGCCCTAAAGTTTGAGGGTTTAAACGCGGGATCGGGGTCCATAAGTATTTGTGGGTTGGGGTGAGGTTGACCCGCACGAGTGATTTTGAAGCCTTACAGGTCCCTGATGATAGTTCAATATCCCACCTTTTTGTTTGAGATCAAAAAAAACCCCAAAATTTCAATTTACTGATACCCCTTTGAAATGAGATTTTTGTCGCTCTGGGTCAATTTTATTCGTCCTTCAGTTGTATTCAAAACATCCCCTGAGATATATACATGTACATACCATACATTTTTCCTTTCCCTGTGTGTCAGGATAGGTCTCCGAGGTCCGAATTTAAAATAAAACCGCCGCTCAATGATAAAGACCCGGCACTTTAACTCGGCCCATCCCGACACACAGGGGCATATACACATTACATTGCACGCTTTAGCAACAACTATAATTGCGTTATATATACACTTTGGTTAAGGATGCGCACCGGGGTCGGCTCTGGGGCACCTAATCGATAGAGTTGTTAGGTCCAATTGTGCTAGAACATAAAATCTTTCCTTTGTCCCCGGCCGACCAGACTACGCATCCGCGTCGCACATCGATACTATGCCTGTATAATACACGCACTGATTGCACAGATTTTGATTCAATTTTGGTGCGTAATCACCCCGCGCACCTCGGGCTGGTGGAGCGTGATTATACATTTGTACAATACAATACAGTATTTATTTTATTCAAAACAATGACAACGACACATCAATAAACCCCTAGATCACGCTCCACCGGTATCCGATCGCCCTTTTATCCCACAAATTTGTGGCCCTTCTGGCCTGATTTTGAATGTTTAAGATTCCACGTAAAACTCGGGCTGTTACACGTATACGTGGACCAATATTGATGCTCTTTGACGTAACAAGTTACTCAAGACAGACTATATTCTGTAAATTTGGTTCATTGACCCTAAATCCACTGAAAACGATGAAAACATCTGAAATATATATACGCGCTGTACTCTAGGCTACTATATTTCTCGCGCTAACCTTCGTATCCAGCATGCTTAATAATCTATGGAGGAGCTCCTTGCAAGGTATAAATAAGCAATAACACGCCGAAATTTGAAAAATCAATAGTTCTCTCAAAGGGTCGACTCACCGTATTCCGGTCCAGAATGTTGCTGCACTGTGATGGTCGGCAAACTTATAGATCTCGATGAGCTGATATTTTGATGCGAAGCCTATGTCGCGAGATGTTGGATGCGAAACGCTGGTACCCGCATGGCCTGATTTGACAAAGAAACCTTAAAAACCTGTTTTGTGGCATTTTGACCCCAGAGATGGGGCCAGCGCTGATCATGTTCAACTCAAGGGTACATCTTCATCAATTTTGCTATTGAGCAAAAAAATTAACTTTAAATTAATTGTTCGTATAAATTTCTGTCCACTGAGATTGCAAAGACGCTATGTAACCGACAGTCCACTATGCTGAATGCGCAGCTCTAATACCAACCGTATGCATTCAGCCTTAATGTATATATATAAGAGGAGAGGGATTTTCGTTTGTTTGTTATTTATCTGAATGTTTGTCTTTGAACTCTGTCAAAAGTATTATAGATACACGCCCAACTTATATATATGCTAAGTCAGCAAAGTCCAACTTAGGTTGCAAACATATTTTTAAAACCCTAGGGAGTATAGTTTCGGGGTTAACTAATTATGTATTAGCTTAAGTACAGAGTTAATTAGTGCACTTTTGGATGTCTGCATTAACGCAGCCGTTCTGTGGGCTACGCTTCAGCTGTAGGACTATGTTCTATTCCACCGCTATTCAACTGGAGGACGGAGTTTTATTCGATCGCTATGCAAGCGTTTTTTAGTTAGTCTCTAGCGTAGCGTTGTATTTAGTTATTTACTGTCACGCATAAACGTCACGCATTCTACCATTCTCACAGGAACTGCCATGGTAAACAACGTATTCATACCAAGGATTCCTCTTATTCCTTCTGATCTCCCCTTTGCTGCAGTTGTCTATCAAGCTCAACTTCGCCATGTCGATAAACAAGGCGCAAGGGCACTCGCTCAAGGTTGTAGGCGTCAACTTGACTGAGCCCGTATTATCACATGGCCAACTGTACGTGGGATGCTCACGCGTTGGTAAGCCTGACGGCCTTTACATCTGCTCGCCACGCAGTCAGATTCGCAATGTCGTCTACCAAGAGGCCATGCAGAATTGAGGCCGAATATCCAAGGTTTGAATGTACGGCTGAAATGCAAACTTGGTAATATTAATATCTGAGGCAACATTTATTATACGTAGACTTGCCTAATGCCTAAATCTTATTTCAGGTTGCGCCGAAAGCGCATAGCGTCCGGTACTTGCCGTCGATGCGAGGACGTGGGATCGACATTGGTACTTCAATTCATAACTGCCTTGGACAAATCCATCGCATAGTTGGCTGAGTTGAGTGCACCGCTTTAAATCTCAATTCACAAGCGTCATTGAGCTGGCTGGACCTCACATTATACCGCGCGAACTACATTCGGACATTACACTTACGAAGGGACGCGCGAGAATGAAGGCAATATTAAAAAACAACAAACATTTTCTACAGTCTTGCGAAGCAAAATTATCATCTGTAAAGAGAATTCATCGTAGGTAATAATGTGTGTATTAAGCGAATGATTTTTGTGTGCTTTGAAAAGAAACCAGAGTTCATATTATGGTCTGTTTTTATCAAGTTCTGTATACTATCGCCTGAACGAAAGGTGGGCATTGGTTCACAATGATGAGAACGACTTACGGCTTGATAACAGATGATATCCAAAGTTATTCCGTTCTTCTAGATGAACCCTAATGAAAGTTGTCTATTATGTTCATTGAGCTTTTAGAATTCGCACATTTCGAACCTTCAATATAACCTACGCAAAAAACTCCCATAGGTAATGCTAATCGATTCGCCAGGCTACTATGCCGCAAAGCTTTTCCACGCCCGGGCGGCGCCGGGTTTCCCAGCTATTGCACAATAATTCATGCACGAAGCTTTGACTGTAAATGCTTTAGATTAACACTGAATAACATCGAAACTGAAATTTTAGTAATTTCTGCAAAAGAATTTTGCATGTGAATCTTGAATTGAAAATATAATTCTGAAACTAATTGTTATGATTCAGTGTAGTCGAATATTTACATAATGTTTGTAGCGTACCACGCTTTTGCTGGTGTTATTTGGATTAACATTTTTGCGCTGTGTCTAGTATTCCGTTGGGCCGATATACGACGGTTTAATGTAATTTCACAAAGGCGAACGGTAAACATTACGAAATATTTTGGAACTAGTACACTTAAAATTTTTGCTTGATAACAAAGCAAGAACGTAGATACTGGGGTACCGCACAGCAAAACTTTATTTGGTCAAAGTTACTCAGATTTTATAGCTTTTCTATAAATATTAACGAATTTATTTGACTCAACCCTTATGATTACATCGCGAATTGATGCTTCAAATCTGGTGCTGTAAAACAGGAGTTTCACTTGTATAACTACAGACTTTAGACGTTTAACTGCGTAATAAATAACTTGCTGTACTACTAACAGTGATACTTTTCAAATTAATAGATGGTTCACATTAAAAGTGCAGGATAGGATAAAACTTGTCCCACAAAAATTCAACTTCAATCTTGATTACGCCATTATTTATTGCCACCCACAAATATGCATATATATTACTGCGGAATTTTACTGTATTATAACATAAGCATCCGGAAAATTACTGGCTGATTGTAATTTTGAAGCACGCAAAACATTTCTAACCCGAAAATTTCCGACTTTTGCTTCCAAAAATTTTCGATTTTCCCGTGTCCGTAAAATTCCCGAATCTTCTGTTTCCAAAATTTCATGATTTTCTCGCTTCCCTAAAATTCCCGAGTTTTCTTTCCAAAAATTCCAAAATTTTCTGTTTCTAATAATCCCGATTGTTCCTTCTCAAAATTCCCGATTTTTATATTTCACTTCCCAATTTCCCGAATTTTCTGTTTCCAAGAAATTCCCGAAATTCCAGTTTCCCAAAAATTTTGGACTATGGATTTTTACCCAACATTCGACTCGGTTTGACGAGCTGAGTTTAATTGTTATACTTAACGGGATCCGATAAAATCATCCTAAATTATGGCCAAAACTGTGCAGTTGCTGAGCCTCTTTGCCTCCGATAGTTTTTGGCCATAACTTAGGATCTAGTTACTGGATGCCGTTAAAAATGTCACCATTTGATTCAGCTCGTCAAGCCGCGTCGAATGGAGGGTAAAAATATAATTTTAATTAAAAATTTTTGTGGTTCCTCGGGACACGAAAAATCGAAAATTTTAAAAATTCAATTTTTTGGTAGAAATGATAAGGCGAATTCTCGAGGATCACAAAAATACCAAAATTTCCTGAATCTGACCATTTTTGGCAAATGCATGCTGGGGATAATGGAAAAGAACCCTTTTCGTTTCCAAAAGTTCCAGAATTTTCTGTTTTCATCACGGAAATTTCCGAGCTTTCCTTTCCAAAATATATCCAACTTTTCTTCCCCAATAAATCCTCTCACACCTATAAATTCCTTTCCTTGCCAACTATTCCCAATTTTTATGTTTCTCGTTAATAACATATAAAAACCAGCGTTCAAAATAATGAATTAAGAAAATAATTTTCTGCGTGTCTACTTATATAAGACGCACATCTACACAAAATAAAATTTTCCCGCCGGAAACGGGAAGTCCTAAAGGTGACATGGACTGTAATATTTATAGTCTCTACTTTTATAGAATGTAATTGACCGTTTTTGTATTGTTTCAGATTGCATCGCCATATGTTCACACTACCAACTTAATATTGAACCCGGAATTTTGCTACAAAATTTCACTATTCCCAACGGGAAGCCATAAGTTGCCACAATATTCTGCTAGAAAATCAAATAACTGAAATTATACTGATTATACTACATACATACTCATTTCGACAGTCAAGCTGAGGGCAACGTTCAGCTTAGTGCGTGAGTTTCAGCTGATGGCAGCGCCTCAACCTGCATAGCGACCGTAGCCTCAGACATACAAGGGCCTTAGCTTAGATCATACATGCCGACAGTCGGTCATGCCAGGGGGGTAGAGGCCCCCACGGGGGGGCGTGGGTCGAGGCCATCTGAGGGGGGATAACCCCCCCTGGCCGGCCAAATTTGTCTAGGGGGTCGGTCTCGTGAGGACCTTTTTTTTGATCGTCGGATGTATATTTTTCACCTACGTGTTCAGTTTGTCTACATGCACCGCAAGAAACGCGAAGGCGCACATTATGCATGTTTTTTCACCGTATTTGTTATCTACAGTAATTCTTTCAGTTATTTTAATCTCTGCCTAAACTAAAACGAACCCGCTGAAGCAGTTAAACAAAGCATCTCTGTGCATGTAATAATTTGTATTGTAATTGTAAATTATTTGAGCAATCACTGATCTCTCAAATAGGAAATCTCTCAAATTCAGAAACAAATGAAATGACAACTAAGTAAAAATTGAGCAATTTCATGTGGTATGGGTCTGTGGCATAAGAAAGCTCGCCCGTGGCTTTTGTCTGCTGAGCTATCGGGTGCGACTCCTACGGCGATGGAGTGTTCCTGTGCTATTTTAGTGCTGAGTTCGTGGTTAATCCACCGTGGACCATAGCAGACATTCAATGTCTAAATCTAGTTAGTTAGTATTTCGGTTAACTTTTATTTCAGGGAATGACGTCTTTCAACAAAAAGCTTTCCACAAATTTACAGCTGCATATGCACCACTAGCAACAAGCAGCACAATTTGCGCAAGTTTTGTGCTGCGCACCCCCAGGGGGGGTAACCCCCCTGGACTTTTCGGCCTCAGGGGGGGGGGGTCCGGACCTCAGGGGGGTTACCCCCTACCCCCCTGCCGGCATGTATGGCTTAGATTAAGGCTTAGTATATCGTGGCGATATAACCTGCATATAGCTGACGCCCCTCAGCTTGACTTGTCCTATTTTTAATACCGATATATATAATACTTACATTGACATACAGATAATATGCCTACTTGTGACTGTCGGTCGGTGATTAGCTATGCTGTTAGTTTGAACAGTTCTCACACTTTGATTCACCAAAAATACTTTGAATGACGAGTTACAAACCAACCAACAAGCAAGCTCAAGCTAAAGTCATGTTCCGTACTTAAGCTACACGTACAATTATAAATTGCACGGCTAATTTAATTGGTGTGTTTTGAAGCGTATTAGTTGTTGTCGAACGGTAGGATTTTAACGGTAAATGGTACGGCAATGCCAAATTCGCCAGGAACAAGTGAATAACTGAGATATTCATACTGCATAATGAAAGATTTAATTGCGTTTGTTGCCAGAGTTATTTCCAAGTGCAGATGTACTAGGACCAGTTCTGGCCCTAAGGGATCCCACACCATTCCCCGTTGTGGTTCCCGGACAACCCCGGCTTCCACGACTCCTCGGTGAACTACTGGTCGACGTAAGGGAATCGCTTAGCTTAGCAAACAGGTTGCCGGCGGGTTTACCAGTGTGTTCGGCCTGGCCCCTATATTGACCCACTTATCTAGCACGATGGAGGTCCCCTGAGGGAGGGGCATCCTCGCAGGTATTAAGGCTAAACAGCCTTTCTTTAAATCCCTATGGCCTGAGACGGATATACTCTAACCCTGTGACCGTGGGTCTATTTGACCGCTTTTTTCAACTTGTTTACTCCGGGTATTTTTATGCGGAAGGTAACGGTATTTTATCCTTTTTTATCTAAGAAACTACGCCAGTTTAGAAAAGTGACGCCTAGGCGTGCAGTCCACTATGCCTTACCGAGTGTTAGTTTCGCAAAATGTCCTTTAGACGGTGCCTGAATAGTTCACTAACAATTTTCGATGGGTTGGCGCAACGGTTTTTTGTGTTGTTTTATTATTCTTGCTTGATTCCGAGAAAACTTGCCTTAGAAATTTTGGGCAGCTAATAACAGAGACTATATATATCGCTTTAACTATGAAAATAACACGTCAATTTTTTATTATTTTAATACTTGCACTTACGCGTTTAAAAATATACATGTCATATGCATATAACATTCACACATCGGAACAATACCTGTTTCATCAAGGGTACCCGAAAAACCTTCCCGTGACGAGAATCCCTATTAGCTCTGGCCCACTAGACGTGTAACTAGATGAAGCTTCCCTCCCATGTTCGTTTCCCGTTTAACATGCCCCATAATACATATTTAACAATGCTAGCAACCAGTGTTTGTGTATTCATTCACAGTTCACTCTCGCTCGTTAGATTAAGTTTACAGCGCCTGCAGTCACCTGCGAATATC
The DNA here is from genome assembly GCA_030248225.1 of Trileptium ribeirensis. Lineage (NCBI taxonomy): Eukaryota > Metazoa > Nematoda > Enoplea > Enoplida > Thoracostomopsidae > Trileptium > Trileptium ribeirensis. The sequence goes on from JASANE010015074.1 coordinate 9,916, forward strand.
CTATTATCATAAATCCAAATCTGCTATTACAATAGAAAAGCATTTTGCACCGAGATAAGATGAGGAGCGAGTGGCGTTACCAAGACAGGGAAGAAAATTCCGCGTCTCCTGAGTACATGACGAAGTTGCATGCCTTCCTACATTTTCGATATAAAAGTAGTACGAAGGAGGACCCCTGCCGCGCCTACACGGTGTGGGAATCCGTGTCCTCGAATTTTGATTAAACTTGAGGACACGTGCTAGTTTCGAGATCTCATTAAGGCAATGGCTCGGCTATGTGGGCGCGGTCTCGGCGAGTGTGTAAATGCACTAAAGTATCAAAATCGCAGCTGACTCCTCCTCGTTTTCCACAGGTGTTTTTTTCTGCCTCTCTGGGCAACACTGTTACAATTACTGGTTCGCAGTCATTTGCAGCACTGCTTGGTTGCTGTCACGTCGCGTCTAAATTAGCATAATGGCGACGTGTAAAGAAGAGTAGCTACGATTAAGTTTGTTGTTAGACATTGTAATGTTGGTTAGCTGACAGCAGGTTTCAGATTTCTTAGACGATCACATTTAACGATTTGGTTTATGTTTCGTTGTAAAAAGATATGACGTTTTAGTAAGCGCCACAGAAGCCATTAACATTAAGCATTGACTAGTAATTAAGTCAGTCTATTACTAGGTTAACCACAGCTGGGAGATGTCCTAGGGTAATTCTATGTCGGTTGTTTAAATGTGAATCGGTTTATTTCGACTCAGAATGAGTTTTATGCTTGTTATTGGTTACGTTGTAGCTGGGAGATGTCCCAAAAACTTGTCACGTTGTAGCTGGGACATGTCCCAGGGCTATGAGTTTAGATTTGGTTAAGTCTGAATTTGATAACAATCAGTATATCTAAATATTCTTTTCAGTGTTATAGTCACGTAGCGTCATCTGTTTGACCTTGTGATTAAATATTCAAAATTAATCGTCTCGTGTTAATTGCTGGTTAAACCTATTGCATACGATCGCTATACATCAAGCGGCTTAGCACCCAATTCCATCCAAATAAAATCCTCGAATATTCAAGACAGTTGCCATCACGCTCCTAACTAAAAAATTTTACTGGGAGAAGCTTAATCCGTAGCCTTGGTATTTCGATGTGCGTGAAAATTACCTTTCCCTATGAAGCGTGAGCAGGGTTTAGTGGCTGAGATAACGTACGAGAGGCTATGATACGTCACTCCACATCGGAATGTCCTGATCCATCCAACGTCACCTATCAATTAGCCAAAAATAGAAGAGGCTCCCTGCCGTGCCAACACGTCACGGGACGCCCCTCCAAGCTTTATAGATATCGGGTCTTACTCAGTCGTCATAAAAACTCACAAGGGCATAAACTCGAATTTTGGCAGTTTCTTCAGAAGTCTCTTTTGTTATTACTGATAATTAAAATTTTATCACAACACGATCTGCAAATGACTGCGCCCGCTTTTGATTCTCATGCGTTCCTCCGTTCTTCAATGTGCATAATAGTTCCTTGTCTGACCTGGAGACACCCGCGCCTGACTGATCTATGATGCGTGCCAGAATACTTTACCAAGTCCAAAACCATACTGTATACTCAACAGTGAAAACGGTGGAGAAATGTTCGAAAGAGAATAGGACGGTCCGGGGTTCCATAGCGTGCTAGAACGCCCATTTGAACCGCGTAGGTCATAAACTTTTAATTAAAAATCGGCGGGTGGACACCGTGTCGACACGGCGTGGAAAGCTCGTTTTTGTGTTAAATGGTCCGCTATGAATTAAACCGAAACCTCATGGGGCAACACTGTATATGTGAGACTGACCTCACACGCATTTTTCAACGAACCCTCATTACAGCTCTTGCTGGCGGCTGCCTCAAGGTCATCACAAATCATTGAGCAATTTGCCCTTCCCGTATCCCTGTGACCTTGCCCCTTTCCTTTCTTGTTTTCTAACCAGGGTTCTATTCACATCCCTTAATTGAACAAGAAATCCACACACCGAGTCTTGACTACAAAATTTCGTCCCGATGAGTGGGAACCAGTCGAGTATGCGGATCAGACTAAGTTGAAGAGCGTATTTTCTAAATCGAGTTTCAGTTCGGGCATACGCACTTACGGGCGCGCGGAATATCCGCTGGACGCCCCAGCGCCCGCAAGGGTAGCCCCTGCTAGTGAAAGTTTGAAAACAAAACACCAGAAGGGACTCTACCCCGCGTCTGCACCAAAAGAGGCACTCCTGAGAAAGAGAAAACTTCGAAAAACGAGAATAAATTTCAAAACTAACGAGTAAAACGAAACGGCGACAACCGTGCGAAACAAAAAAGCAGACAACTTTGGTTGTACTAAAACCCGATTGGTTCCGACGCTTCATCGGGCCTATTCATTGTATACTACAACTAACCCCCCTTACACATCTTCTTGTCCGCGCTCTCCCTGATGATTTAGAATCTCTATACTTTGAAAAGAAAGCAAACAAAATATATACACATATGTGTGTACTCTATTCAATTACATATAATTGGTCTCCGAGATTTAAATTGCAAAAACAGTTCCGATTTTAATTTTGTAATTCTGCAGTGTCCGGACCTATCCTAAAAGGCAGTACAAAATACCTGTTACAACATACCAATCATTATACACATACCGATGAATATACCAGTGTTATGGATGCGCCTTGGGGCATCGAACAATTGATCCCGAAAGTAAGATCGTAAAAATTTCACCCTTTGTCCTCAGCCCATCCGGGTGCGCAGTCGTCCCGACTACAAAACATTATTCTAATCGACACTCAATAATATGTATTTCATTGATCTAGGGTCGACCGGATATATACATACAATGGGGTTTGTGACAGTGCTATGCGAAATCACCCAGCTCATCTAACGGTGGAGCATGATGATACATTTTACTGTATACCAACAATAAATGATACACAATAATGTAACGCTGGGATCGCGCTCCACCGATATCCGGTCACCCTTTTGGTTCCACATTACCCTTTTTTATACTATTTTGAATGGACGGTAAAATTAGTTGAAAAACGCGGGCTGTTACACTGAGGCATAAAAAAGAATGTATTGCAGCTGAGGTCCTAGGAAAAAAGACCCCACACATAAACATGAAACAATCTACTTGCTCCTTACGTACCTTACAGTTAGCTTTATTCACAAAAAATCAAAACAAATAAAACCCCACACAGAAAATGGCCATGCTAATATATTTAGTCCAGCTTTTTATGATTAATAAAAATATAGCGTAATTATGCTATATTTTAAGCATAATTATGTTAATTGCAATTGTTTAGTATTAATAATACTAAGAAACATTTAAGCATTACGATTTCTCGCATGAATTGGGCATTTTGAATAATCTTCAGCAAATTTCCGCCAACGGTGGCGGATTGAACCAAATTCATTTTGGCGAGTCATATACGTCCAACGCTACGCTGTTTAGGGCCTTGAGGAAACGAGCAAACAACGTACGCCGTACAACAAATTAGATTAGGAGGTGTCACGGGGTAGTCGAGGGGCACGGTCATCTCATGGGAGAGGTAGATGTCCTTGAAAGGGGCGCAGAAAAAAGTTGACGTTCTAGTTCCTTGTGACTATTGTTGCCTATTTTACCCCTATTTTTTGCAATTTTCCCATTTTTTTGCTAAAATTTTCCGAGCGCCATCGGCGCAACAGAAGGGGTAGGGTGGTATCCTTATGCATGAGTAAGCATAAGTTGCGCCGCTTTTACCGCCTTTGTGTCAAAAGCAAATGTGATTCAGTTGTTCACTGAACACAAATTTAATTTTTCCATGAAAGAATCGAAATTAGTCGGTTTCATATTTCATACATTATAAGTTGAAGATGTTCGCTAACACATTGGCGTTGAAGTACAGGGGCCGAACTGTATTCGCTAATGGCGTTATGGAACAGAAAAATGGCGAAATTGGATACAGCTATTGAAATGAGAATTTCGTTCTCTAACAACGTTTTGTACATGATGTCAAAAGAGGTAGCGGCGCATCTTAAGTTTACCCTTGCATTAGAAAACATACACACATAAAATTCTTATGCTTAAAATATTTAGAACATCTTTACGTTTAATAAAAATTGCCGTATTTATGCTAATTTGTAGTAAAGTTATACTTATTCCAAACTGTTAACATTATTAATGATAGCTAATATTTAAAAGTAATTATGATAATTTAGTCTTGTAGCAAACACAAAGCTAAAAACCTGCTTTGTATTTAGCAATGTTTTGCTTAAACGTTAGATTTTAAACTGAACCCATTTGAATTTTAAGCTTATGTTACGTTAAACAGTTTAGGTCTTCATTTAGCAAGATTATGCTGAAATATTAACATACATATATACATAGTATATTGGTTATAATAAATAATTTAAGATTACATTTTTACTTAACATTTTCAAAGCTTAAGGACTGCAATCCATGACTGCAACATCTTCCAAAACAACACCTGCACATAAATTCATGTTATACTTTCAT
>JASANE010015079.1:0-14469 GCA_030248225.1 Trileptium ribeirensis
CAAAAGTAGAGAACACAAAAACAAATTTAAATCTACTAAAAGATTTGTTCAATTGATAACATACAATATCACACGTATAATTGATTTGATCACTCCATGGATCCCAATATGTATTAATCGGTGTCATCGGCTCTGGACAAACGCAATAAATTTGTTTTCGATACCCACGGACAGTCGATGTATGGTCGCCCCGTTTGCAAACTCGAAAGTCTTGAGGCTCGCAAAACTGAAATGGAGCAATTATAAATGTACATGCCTGCTAGAGTTTAGCTATACATCCTCGCTGTAACCATTTATTCTTGCGTAGTATTAAAAATCAATTCTGTTTAAACTAGCAAGGTACTGCATAATCTGATAGTTACCATGATTTACGGCATGATTTGGTTGCTAACTAAAAATCAGTTTATCAATATAATAATATCAATATATATAACTGCCGGTAGGCTAAAGCCTTTTTCTTGTAATTCTGTGCATCGCATTTTTTCGACAACGCTAGAACGGTACTTGGCCCCAACCCCTGTCAATTTACCTGGAATTTACAAGACAATTGTCAATTAATATGGCGTTTAAGCATCACGGTTCCATCTATGCGCCCAAAAATGTCAAGTCATTTACAAAATTTTATTGTTTGGTAACCGGCATCGGCATAATTTGGTCTGCAACAACGAAGTGAATGACAGATATCAGCGTAGTTCAAGTCCGGTGTTTGTAGCTGAACAGATGCATGGCGAGTCAAAAAAATCCTATTCAATTACTCCAATTCGTGAGCATTTAACGGCCGATAACACCTGTTCTACAACGAAATTATATATTTATGAGTTTATAATTTATCACGAACATTTTACATAATCCGACATCAAAAGCCATTCCTTGAATAACAACAGGAGCAACATTAATTTACCCTAAACGCTGAACCAGCATGAAATAATGTCGTTCGATAATTGTTTTTCGACGGACATGGCTCGCTATTCGGACAAGTACACATTGACCAATCGCGGCCGCCTAATTCAAAACTGCATGGCTCGTACTGCTTGCACTGTGGCTTCTTTAACTTGAGCTTCAAATTATACAAACTAAGACATTAAGATGAATAATAAAACTTTTAATAAAACGATAACTATCAAAAGTTTGAATGATAATAAAATATTTAATAAAATATTCATTTGTGGTATAAAATTATCTTCGTTTGAATAACTTCTTGACCGATAATGGAGATACTTATTGATATTTTACAAGAACGCTTGCCTTTAACTTTTTATTATGGAATTCTAAATTATAACACATCAAAATATACTCCGTGTGTTTTTATGAAATCTATTAAACTTTACTAAAAAGTTTCGCCCTAAAATTCGTGTATGTTTTACAGGAAATGTAATAAATTTTACATCGACCTATAACATTTAACAAACTGTTGTAACAAAAATTTGGCAACGCCAAATAGTAACCTGCGCCGAAAACACCTGAATATAAAACGCATGCTCATGGGGAAGAGAATTATCCTCCTCAGGCTAGGACTCTTCCTCCTCCCTAGCAGCTTATACCCACAACAGGCAGCCGGATCCCGTGAGGCTCCGTACCCCTCTCCGCCTATTCCCGACCAGCTGATATCAACCAGAGTACAGGCTACATCCCTGGGAGCTTCGGTTCTCGAACACGTATGATCATTAAGCTACGATACTTGTAACATGACATTAATAGGCACCCCAGCCGAAACATCTCTAAGCAAACTTCTGCGTGTTGGTCTGGCATATAAATCCAAACTGTACCTATGCACAAAACGGCGCAATATATAGCCGGTTACCATGATGTACCGTCGCTGTTGTAGTCAATTGCTTGACATCTATAGCACTGTAACTAAATAAAGTTGAAGAACACTGGCAGTTCATAGTACACGATCTAAGCCTTGGGAAAGTTACATTAACGCTGCAAACCCCTTCTTGGCATGATTTTTTACGGACGTACGGACCAGTAGGTCATTCCAATCAGCTGAACAAGGCTCAATAATCAAAAGTGTTATCGTCCCTCGTCTGTCAAGTGCATTGTTACTTGTACGACCTAGCTTTTATTAAGATTTTTGCGCACTAGACTAACGACAGTGAGCCGGACTTTATTATAAGTAACGGAAAAGTTAATACATCCTAAATTCCAAATATCATAATTTTATAGCGTTACAAATACCACTATTGTCAAACTTATTCCAGCAGTATAAAATCGCTATTATTAAAGATGTAACCGTTACTAATTAATTCCTACTAATAATAAAAAAAGTAGAAGGACTTACTAAAAAACTACTTTTGAATCCTACGATTCCAGTTGTAGAAAAGACCAACGAATACAAAATGAACGCCAACCGTACCGACAATTTATCAATAAAAATAGCATACATTATGACAACTTGAAGAATTAATCTTTTTTTAACTAATAATAGTTATATATTTAGTATAATACCAATGTAAATCATATACCCGTTGCTAAAATAATGCCAAAAATATAAAGTATATTTGCACCAAGCTACTTTGTTTATAAATTTAATAATCAAAAGTTGTCTTTTCTGAACGTATAGCCTTTTGAAGAAATTGACAATTCGCCTGCAGTTAATTTGCTTCCGGCAATTCGTTCTTTCAAGAACTCGTGCTCTGGGTATTTTCCGGCCAGAATGATAACTAGAGTTAGGCCTAGGTTTCTGTTCATCCTTAGCTTTAGTCCGTGTATCAACTGACCAGGTGACAAATTGTACGGGGACGAATTGTTCATAGTACGAGTTGTTTAAGGCACTGATTGTCTGTGGTCGAACTGTTCAGAGACGAATTGCTTGGCAACTGAAGTTCCCTGTCGGTCGTAATAATTATTTTGTTAAGAAAAACATGTCACCGTAGTGTAAGGATTGCCGCACAACCACCGGTTAACCACGTACGTTTGTTGCTGATACACAGAAACTAAAATTTTAACATGATTTTTTGCTACTGAACATCAGTAAACTTCTTAATTAATTACAGTTTTGCTAATATGGATAACAATAATGAGGTCAGTTTGTCTAGGTTTGCCTGATACGTAAGGTCCTACCGTTTAAATTATTTGAGATTGGATTAGGAAGAGAATATGAATGTGACCAGTAAAAACCATTTGCTGCATCTTGATATATTCATCGTTGGCTCGAAAATGAAGATTGTCGTGATGCGTTTATCGTCAAACTAACAGTTGTCATGACGCTTTTCATTGTTTAATTTTTAAAAATTAAAATTTGTTTTTGAGAAGCAGGAAAACAATGTTTATTTATGGCGGTTCACTGATATAATAATTATATATTGGCTTCGCTAACGAAATGTCACTTTTTTCTTTTGCAAACACACAGTGTACATGGTTAGGGTGGCCGATACAATTTCTCAACAGACTTACTTGACCTAAAGCATTAGCGACGGTACGGCATTGTTGACGACCTGGCTGTAGCTGACCACGACAAATCTCTCACAATACCACGCCATTGGTTTCGTTTTTGCGCCGCTTCTCGGGCAGTTTCCAGGTTGAAATGTAATCCCTTGATGTCATTTTTACTTGACTGCCCCATCCTTTGAGTGCTGCATTTCGCGGGACCTTCCAAGTTGCAGGTCTTTCGCAGTTGAAGAAAATCTTAGGTAATCGTTCAGGACCCATTCATACGTGGCCAAACTACATAAGTCGCCCGTTGCGTATAACGTCGGCGATGACACACTGGTTGAAGCATATCTCGCGGACATCATCGTTTTTCATACGGTTGAACAGGGATACACTTACTATTGTTCGTAGACATCGCATTTGGAAAACTTCAAGACGTCGGATATCTTCGATCAATAAGATCCAACATTCAGCCCCGTATAAAAGTGTCGGTCGAACGATGGCATTGAAAACCCGTATTTTCGTTTTCAGAAAGATATCACGACGCCTCCGTCGACCGTATGCCGATGCTGCTTTTCCGATTCGCACAAGGACAGCAGACGCGGTAATTATGTTGTTCGTTATGGTTGAAGCGAGGTAAGTGAAGAGGTCTACGACTTTGATTTGTTCTCCTCGAGGAGAGATGATAACAGTTGGCGTTGTTATGCAAGATGCACTGCTTTTGTTTTGGGGATGCCTATCGTTAACCCTAGCTTGGATGCCGCGACGTCTACGGCGTCCAAGGTTGATTGAGCACGACCCGGTGTATTCGCAAACAAAACAATGTCATCCGCGTATGATAGGTCGACCACTGAGAGCCCATCGCCAATCATTAGTGGTATAGCTAACCTGTTGACTTTGTTCATGATCCAGTCAATGACGACGTTGTAGAGTAATGGTGATAATGCACGTCCTTGGCGGACTCCTGTGGCGCGTTGAAAGAGTGTGATTGCTCTCTATAAACTCTGACGTGACAATTGGCATTATCGTAGCTATTTTGTAGCATGCGAATGAACTTGGCGAGAAAGCCATCAATCGCCAATGCTTTCACAGAGAATCTCTGTGCACTCTATCTGCAGGCCAATGTTTACTTCTAATTAGCCCTTGAACGCTGCAGCTTGTCGACTTCTCATTTGTAACCAACACGGTCGGGCGTGCTCGAAACGTTTTGGCTCGTTGTTGCCCTCACCTCTATTCTACAATAAAACAGGTGACAAGCGTAGACAAAATGTAAAAACAATGCCACCGGCTCTGTGCCAGCAAGAAATTACACAATAGAAAAAGAAATTATGACTAAATGAACAATAAATAATATATGCGAAAGAAAACAGAGCAATGTTTACAAATATTATTTACAATTTGTTTAAATTATATATATTTATACTTGTGCCAAGCATTGTCACAAACAACCCGTACAAATTACGTAAATAATGTCGTTTAACAAGAATCCTTTAATCTTATACATTAGCCGTGAATCTTAGACAAAGTACCTTTTAAAACTCTTGTGAATCAAGTATCACGGTCGCCGAGTGATTTGGTTACGATTGTTTTGGAAAAGCATGAGTGAATCTTGCGAGTGCTGAGTAAATAATTGTACGGCAAATTTTGCATGAGCATACTTTGATTAATCCAAGATGTCTTAACAGTTTGGCGCGTCATTAAGATGTACCATCTGCGCAAGGTCAATGAACCAGCACCGGAAAGTATTCTGGATGTTTTTTTTAATATTGCGTTAAGGGCTTGATCCAAATAGATATTATTTGCAGTCATAATCAGTTTACTGCGGAAATTAGCTATTTTGAGAAAAAGCTACACCGATATGTACTCTCTATCGTTACTGTGTTTACCGACGTTTGTAGTGATTTTGTAGATGCTTAACAAAGCATGCCACAGGGCTCGGTGTGGGCGGACAGTTCCGATGGCCTATGGCAAATGTGGACAGACTTTCCTGTCCCATGTAAACTCAGGTTGTATTAGCAAAATCAAAACGTAGATGCCCATCACGATCAACATATTTTATTCTAACGTTGTAAAGTTCTGAAATACACACAGTGCGCTGCCTGAACGAAATCCATTTTGCACCCACTTTATCATTTTTTCTAATTGATGGTCGCTTGCAAAAGTTTCTTCCTAGTATGTCTTTTAATACTGCTAAGACTGTTGGGCTGGAACTATTAGCTGAATTTTATTCAGATAAATTACTTTAACTTTTAACGCCGCCTGCCTACAAACGAGTACAGCTCACATTGTGCATTGTTGTGTTAACAAAGCTTCTCGTATAATTCCTGTTTGAACGTTAGTTATTATTCGTTCGTTTTGCGAGATTTCTTAAGAAATCGAGCAACAACAACCTTGATATGTGAGTGGTTTGCTTACGCCACGTACAACCAAAGTTCAATCCCTGTTGCAGACTTTAAATATGACACAAATTAATTCGGGTGTTAAAGAGATAATAGTTTCACACGAAAGGCAACGAAATTACAGCATAGCATTAATGATGTAACGCTGAATCAGAGACAAAACGTTATAGCTATGCAGTATAAACATATTAATCAATTTGGATCAGCGTTTAACTGGTTATATACTATAAAGACAAAATGGCTCTTTCAAGTTATACGCATCCACCCCGCAAATTGTCAATTTTAAAGAAACACCGCCGATATTGCTACCTTTCTACTCAGCTGAAACGGTTAAAAAAATTTCCATTAGAACGATATTTATAATTTTTTTCAATTTTATGTTTACCCTTCGTGCGAAATAAACTGTAAAATTTTCGAAATTAAACTGTTATAAACGTAAATTTACAAATTTATATCACTTTCGAACCACACCCTCGACCTGGGTTAACAAGTTAACTCAATTAGGCTAAGCCATTCGTTTTTATTTAAATAGAAATTATTCCTTAACCCGTGAAGCACATATTAAGCTAATTTTGATACCATTCGAGTTAGCTCGCCGATGGCGTTCGAATGTCAAAACTATATCTACTGTGATTATACACCGACCTGGGAGAGTTGAAGGCTATAAACCAAAATCCCAACAAAATTTAGTTACGTTTGGCATTTATACTTTAATTCACGCAGGTACCTTTCCTTGTACGAGTGTTTACCTCAAAAATATTACTTACACAAGCAAGTCATCCAAGGTCACATCAAATGTTAAAATTTGGGCTTAATCGGTCAACTTACAACATACTGTACAATTCCCACGAACAGGCGGAGATATATATAAAGCAAATTTAGCCAAATATTTCGATTGCTTGCTGTATTATTAGCGTTGCATCAAAATTTCGCGAATTTTGTATAGTATATATAACGTAAATATTGTAAACGCACGCTGTGTGATGTATTTTGTTAATTTTTATTAAAACATCGAAATTATAATTTCTGATTTTGTACAGTTAATCTGTATCCCATTTAGCATAAAACCTGTCACTGTCTATAATTCCTAAGTGACCCTACCCTTGCCTACAATAGATCATGTTAAGCTAGAATCAATCAAGAAGGATCTTTGAGTTCAGGAATTACATGGTTGAAACATGCATTTTTCCGAATTAATGCGTGCTAATACCTAGGGTATAATCCAATGGCAATGAATGATTAAACTATGTATTTATTATCTGGGAAAGCGGAAGAATTTCTATGAAAAATCATAGTTTTATTTGCATTGAAAATTATACCGTCAGAGAAAATTGAAGCCAGATTAAGTCGATTCAATGGGTTAACTATGTACAATTAAAATCAGCTAAACTTGTCTTTGATTTTTGTAAAAATTTATTTATTTCTCGTACAGTTGCACTGTTAGTTTATGGATATTGTGGTGACAGCAGATAAGCAAAAACTTTGGCGCCTCCTGATGATCATAATCAAAGCAACTTTAGTTCTCCAAAATACAAGAATTATGTTTAGCTGTGTAATTTTGGTCTGTACACGGGACGCTACTACTATAATGTGTATTTAATAATATAGGTATTGAGCTATTTTGAAACTATTTACCTTTTGTCATATTTTATATAACATGTTATAAAACTTATGCAGATTAACCTTGCTTCCGGAATCCCATCCACTCATTTATTGAATAGTATCTCTCACACACTTTACTGTAGTACAGTGGCTTTTATGCCCACAACGTCCGGACTTTGATTATATCGCAGCTCCAGGTTAAGTCAGACTATACTACTAGAAGGTTATCGTTTTGGCATACCATCGCGTCTTAATATTAATCACATCATATGTAAACCATTTTTCGTTAAAGCAATTTATTGTTAATTGTTGCCCAATTTCCGATCAGTCGGAAAGTCCAGAAGCATCAACTATAGTCTCGTCACAACTGCACGAAATCACTACGTCAAACAAATCCCTGCTACAAGTGAATAGTGTAATGCCGTCAAATGTCAACTTTAGGGGGCGAAGTATAATGCATGCAATGCAGTTCTCGATATACTAAGCCTAAGCCTTAGTCTTAGCCTAAGCTAAGATCCCTATATGCGCAATGTACTAAGCCTAAGCCTAAGTCGGGGGCTGCCGCCCCCTCCCCTGAATCCCCCTCTAAGCTGTCCTTTTTTCTAACGTTATAACGACCAGCCCCTAATGCTGACATGGGCCGCCATGGCTATCAGCTGTTTTATTATAATAAAGTCCAAATTCTTTGTGTATGAAAAGGATAGTACCTTGCATTGCAGTATTAATTGCTTATAACTGGTTGATAAACAAACAGCTGCAAAAAACTTTTTTAAATATAAACATAATAGTTGCAAAATAAGAGCGCAAAAGTCCAGATTAGCTACAGTTTTCTTATTTTTAGGAACTACAACGTTCACGAATGGCATATAACCCGCAAAAACTAATGAGACTAAAACAAGAATATCTTCGGTGACATAACATATCTACAAAATCAATCTCTATTGAATACTAGTTTTGATCTAATTATAGACGAATAATTTGACGGATTACTAGGCCGAAGTATTATAGTTACATATAGATGCCGGTTCCACCAGTGGCGCAGCAAAAGGGGCGGTCCTTTCTCACATTTTGGGCGAAAATTGTCAAAAAAATGTTTGCCTTATGGTGCCCTCAATTTTCCTTATGGCCACCCCCACTTTGAGTGCCCCCAAAAAATTCGATTAGCATGATGCGCCCCTGGGTTCCACAAATAGAAAACCGCGCGTTTTTCGGTGACTGCGAGGAAGTGAAATATGTTTTGTTTATACTGTGCTAGAGAAGCCTTGCAGGGTTGCTTATTTTAAATGAGTAATGAGGCTAAAATGGTTATGCATAGTAAAAGTCCGCTAGATAAATAGTGCACCAGAAAACAAATCACCTAAACTAAAGAGCGCGGATAGTTGTAACAATTTGTAACGTTCAAATAAGCGACGAAGCATGAAATAACCTCTGTAGGATCATTATAAAACTGTGAGAAAGAAGCCACAGTGATATATACGTTTGAGACTAAGAACAAAACGCATTCTGTTGATTGCAGTTATAGTATGACCCAAAATTTTTGTCAGAGTTGTGGGTTTTAATCTATAAGCTGAGCTTAACAAATACCCCAAAAAGTGACATTTTAAATCATTTAAACTACGTGCGTTATCTGGCTTCCGGTGAAAATGATAGACTTGTCGGGTCAATTAGCTTTGTAAAGGCGTTTGTTTCAGTTATTTTTACTTACTTTAGCGATGTTGTTGTTATCTCTGGGATGTTGTTTGTGGTAAAGAATGTTCAATTTTGGTTCCAAAAAGTAAAATTTTGAAATTTTGCAATCTAATTGCCCGTAGAGAACTAAAACTGGAGTCATCCTTTCTCAGCGTAGTTGAATACGATGTGAGCAACTATACATGCGTGGTATCACACAATACTGCAAGGGCAAATGGCTTCCATCCCGCAAAGGGATGTTTGAAATTAGAATTTTTCTTGAAAGTTCTAGAAATTCTTCTAGAAATTCTAGAATTTTTCTTTCTATAAATTTCGAAATATCCAAATATCCATATATTGAATTATTAAAGAAAGAAACGAAGGGCTGTATGGTTTTGAGATGGGCTAGAAGTGGCCACTAGGTATTGCTAGTGTCTCCTTGTTTTTCCGGGACTTCCAACAGGGCTCAGGATGCTTAATTTCGGATCTGAAAATAGTCAATGAGCGCAAGAATATCCACACATTTCCACTGCACATACGATGTAATAACTAATAGAATACAAGGGCGTGGCTAGAAACTTTTGCACGGAGGGGCATTGAACGTGCCAAGTCAGGGAGCACTGCTAAAACGCACCTTTCACACATAACCGTGAACTTCAGCTTTCTGTAATATTTCAAAGAGGAACAAATGCGGCACGGGGGGCACGTACGGCCTACGCAAGCCCCACGATTACGCCTGAAAATGAACACATTAAAAATCTGGCTTTGTTTTTAAGTATCAAAAGCTGTATATTTAATGCAATTTATAGTAATTAAATTTCACTACCCTATTGTGCATCAAGTAATTGAGAGGGTACTTAAACGATGACGCCTGAAAATGAACATCGTTCATGACACATTAAAAAATTTGGCTATATTTTGTTTGACGGAAATTAGGTTATGGCATCAAATATGCTTAATTCAAGCTCCGGCGACATCCACTACTAAACCATTATTAATGGTGGAAAAATATACGCTGGTCACTGAATTAGTGATGACAATATAGGTTCTAGACTCGGAGCAGCTCGGCTTGTCTCTGCTGTCGAGGGAAAGCCAGAGCTTAAAGATCCATCTGTAAGACCCGCGGAGATGAGGCTTTCCCACATATCCAAAGAGCGCCGAATATCCTAGCTACCTCGTAGGATATCATTGTATGCTGGCAGGTGGCGATAAACACGATTAAACGTAGAATACAGAGTATAAAATATACATTTAATATGTTTGTTGTTTGTTGAAGTCTTCTCTCATTTCAAGAACATTTCCCAGATTCATTTCAGCGATATTTACTTCTCGTCTTCAATCTATTTCTATTTACTATTTGGCAATAGCAAAGATAACTGAATGAACCAATGAAAATTATGTTTTTTTGTGAATTTCAATGAGGTCAGTATTTTATGTTTCCTCTCAACTGCCATAAAACCCACTATTTATGTGGGCTGACAGATCAGCTTGTAATACTCCGTAGGTAAATTTGATTTGAACCTTCGAAAATGCTAGTTTATGCTAGATTTGTTGACTACAATATAAATTGCTTAAACTCATGATACAGTAATATTAACTGCTTCCAGAACACAGCAGCAGTTACAAATTTCAATACGATTCCCCGTAGTAGGTTTAAACTCGTGCGGTAGATAAACTAGCCGTTATATGCATAATAGGTTTGCGCTCAGTGACAGGTTTCACTTTTTCTTTCGGCGACACATATCTGCGACGCTTCATTCCAATACTATTAATACGAAATTAGTACAGGCGAACACAAAAGAGATCGCATCGGTTCCATATTTTCAAACATTGACCCTAGTGCCATACCAGAGTGCTGCCTCTAGAACAAGCAGACGTTAAGAAATTATATATGATAAAAGTAAAAAAATGTGGGTATATTCACTTTTATATTCCGCAAAGTAGGGATCAAATCTACTTCTTGGCCAAGTGACGCTTGGAATTTGGGGGTCTATGGTGGATCCAAAGATAAACAAATAAGAATGAAATAATATCGTCTTAAGTACCAATGTGGTCCGCCCTACCCACTGACTAAATGTCCAAAAAAAATTTTAATAAATTGCCTCTTTGTTAAAAACCTATCCGCCATATTTCGGATTGTGACCATGCCCCCTAGCAAAACCTGTATTTACTAATCGTGATATTGTAACGAAGTATATGATCGGACCACGACCCAAGAATTAATCCTGGCTATGCCCTTGGTAGCACTTCGATTAGTGTGTATTTTTTATGCGCCTGCTCTTGTTTTACGTTCCCTGCAATAACTGATTTAATCGTAATAACTAATGCTTCAATGTCATATTTGCTGCAGCTCCCTGGACGATGGTAACACAATTCTGTGTCTTCAAAACGAAACGCTAAAAGCGGCAATGTCGAGACAGAGTAGTAATACAGTCGCGAGGTTGTCTAGCCAATAAAGTAAGTGTGTCTGAACAGCACAAATTTTAAAATCTTTCATGTTTAATTATATAATAATTTATTTGATTAAAATAATAACCATTTGTGAACAATTAGCAGCGGTTCTTGAGAACTGGACAATTCTGGATGTATTGTACGATACTAGAATGAAGTTTTTTTCGTTCATTCCGCTATTACATATTGCCAGGCGCTAGTTATGATATATATGAACAATGAACGATTTTATTGAATATTTCAAATACAACATACGTTTAGAATATGACATGTTGGTAAAATGAGGATAAAATGCAACAAAAATATTTCTTTATATGTACTCAAAATTTCAATAAAAAGGTTAGATAGGGACAAGTCCAAACTTACATCTAACCTAAGTTCCTAGGGTAGTGCAGAAAATGACCGAAGTCGACTATATCAAGCAGATGTTTAAAAGAATCGGAATTTTCTACCTGAATTACATTATTAGATAAGTGATTCCATGCATCAATTGTTCTTACAGCAAAGTTATGTTTGAAAATATCGGATTTGAAAGGTTTCTTTAACAACTTTTTTGAGTTACCGCGGGTCATGGTATTATGAGAGAGAGTGAACATATCGTTACAAGCATTTATTTTAGAATTGATACACCGAAAACCATGACTAGATCAGTTTTAAGTCGTCGAAGTTCAAGAGGTTCTAGATTTAGTAACGCAATGCGTTCTTTATACGACATCGCTATACCTGGATGAGTGCGGAGACAAAGCCTACGAGTGAAATATCTTTGAACTCTTTCAATTTTATCTATATCGCAGAGCAGTATCGGAGACCAAACTGGTGAGCAGTAGTCCAAAATAGGACGTACATACGATTTATAGCATAATAACAGTGCATTAGAATTACAATTTACAAAGCATCGAAATAACATGTTTATTATACGATATGCACGACCAACTACATAATCAATATGAGGTTAAAATTTAAGACTTTTGTCTATGATTACCCCAAGGTCCTTTATTTCGTTCATAACAGAAATAGCTTCGTTGTTCAGAACGTATTCGTGAAGCAGAATGTGTTTTCCGATGTGAATAATACCACATTTTGGGGCAGAAATGCGCAGATGCCATTTTTCCGCCCAAACAGACAACGAATTTAAGGCGTTTTGGAGAAAAATATGCGAATTATCCAATTTATCGTGACAAATATGCCACTATAGCCAACATAGGCTCAGTTTTGTAACAGAATCTGAAAGAATTTCTAGTTGGTGTTGCTAAGTATCCGCCCCAAAAAACCACAGCCGAGAAGCAGTATCGGATCTCATGGACAATCCACCCAGAATGCTTTGGGGTGGAAATGCTCCATGAGAGTATATTTTGGGAGGATATTGACCAAGAGGTTTTCTCGGTTTTTCGGGCACTGGTACTCCAGGTAAAGTCTTGGACTGTTTATTATTATTACTTATTATTGTAGAGAAATAATTCTCACAGTAAATAAATTCATACAGAACTCACACAATAGTTCACATAATAATGCAATAATTATCACAGTGGGTAGTTAACTATTTACAAGTGAGTTCTCACGACATAATTACCTCTTTCCTTTTATAAAAAGAGTGCACTCTCCTCCAGTCTATCATTCAAGATGTCTCGCAACGAAGTGCTGCCGCTGATTGATGACAACGAGAAAGCTATTCGCTACATGCAATAGAAGCTCCTGCTGTCAAACTCGATGCTTTGCAAACTCGATGCTTTGCAAGTCTTGCAGTAGCATTATGAACTGGACAATGTTCGCAAAAAACGAAGGACGGCTGGGCGTGGAAGTGCCAGAACAAGAACTGACCTATGTTTAAAAACACGACTATCCGAAATGGCCAACGCCAACATAGGTCTTCCACAATGGATACACGTGCTCTACTTATGGGCAATCGAGGAATCGGAGAAGAACGTCGTGGAGCAGATAGGAGGGAAATATGTTCTCGTTATCTTTAGGCCAATCCAATCCAGCTTTGTAGGCCGGGTGTGGTGGCTGAGATCGACGACTCGTGCTTCAGCCACAAGCCAAACTACCACCGTGGGCGTGCACCTCATACGCGTATATGGGTTTTCGGTATGGTGGACACGAATCACGAACCTGCCGTTGGATTTACGGAAATCGTGGAACGCCGTGATGCCGCTGCCCTGCTGACAATTATACGCAATGTGGATCTGTCAGGCACAATAATTCATTCGGATAAATGGCGGGCGTACCGTAGTATCGCAGAGATGGTCCTGACATACCAGACGGTAAACTAGAATGTCAATTTCGTAGAACCCAATGGTGTGCATAGACAGCACATCGAGTCCGACTGGAACAATCGCAAGCGTCGCATCAAGGCCATGGCTGGTTGCAAACGAGACTTCCTGCATTGGTACCTGCAGGAGTTTATGTGGAGGAATAGATTTCACCATGCACCCTTCGACTCTATATGCCAGCACATCGCCGATTTATATTTTATTTGTGGAAAATAGAGCGCCCTGTATCCCAACCGCCCTCTCAAGGGCTATTAAATGCAGTGTATGAGGTGGGTGAACTTTTGGAGGAAAATGTCCATGAGGTCACATTTGGGAGGGACGGGCAAATTGTCTAGGAGCTACATCTAGGGGAGATTATCCATGAGATCCGCAGTATCTCCATTACGTAAACTTTTATGGAGCCGAAATACACCATTTTATATTGTTATTGTACTTCCTCACGCATTACCTACTGCTGAATGTAAGCAACGGAAAGGGTGTCAAGATTAACGATAAGCATATATTTAATGTGGGTATTGTACAGCGGATCGCACAAATGATTGAGACATAAATATAATTTTAATTTCCAGACATGTGCATCACCTGATATGGAGTATGTGTAAAGTGGCCCATAGATATTACAGATCAGCACAGAATCATTAATCTGTCTGTGAATACTACATTTCGCGACGTGAATAATTAAAAATACAATTATACAAATAATAAAT
>JASANE010015082.1:0-17981 GCA_030248225.1 Trileptium ribeirensis
AAGCCAATAAGTTGACTAAACAGTGAGTTAAAACCAAAAACATATATTATATACACATATAAACAATTAGCTACAAACATGGTAAACTTGATATTTCTCACAAGCACACTGTGTATATATGATATACATACATTATATTTGTTTATCGTATACCGTGCCGTTTGTATGGTGCATAAGTATAAAGTATAGGAAGGGATTTTGTAGGTATGGACGCTTATATATACACAAACAGTAGGCGTGTAGCATATAGGAGTTATACATACATGTATGTATGTGTGCATTATATGTTATAAATCTATATAATATACACATACACATATTTATATACATTATGTACATAGCTAACATACCTATGATGACTAATCATGGCTCCCCGCTTCGATTTCGTAATCACACAAAATTTGTATGGAAACCCCCACCGGTGGGGGGGGGGTAAAACCAACATTTTTCATCTACTTGTGTGTTTACGGTCTACATTGTTGTTATGAAATATTGTATGCAAAAGTATATTATTGTATATGTTTATTCCTTACGAAGTGTATGTTTGTGACACATAATATGTTTATGACTTTGTTGTATGTCGGAAAGTAGTGTATGTATGCAGTATCATTTGTCGTGTGTTTACGTTTCTATGAGCACTTGATGTATTTCGTAGTGTGTTGGAACTTTTGTACAGGGCCCAGGAGAATTTAGCTAAGTTTCAGGGAGTTTTATAGGAGAAACGAATTTACAAGAGTTTTATGTGAGCCTAAGGCATGGAATTTAAATATATCGAATTTGAGTGTAAGGGTTGGGTGCCTTAAGCATTAGGCCTACATTAGCGGATATGTGTATGTGTATCTGCTGGATTTTCGATTAAAATCTAAAATTTTATTTATACTTAGGAATTCGGGGAAAATCATAAAAACCTATTCTCTAACGACTAAAATTCACTTAGGTTTAAGAGGGAATTTTAGGGGAGTGGAACCAGAGTAAAACTTGGAAAACTTATTATGTAATTTCGATCACTTAGAGAAATCAACTAGGAGAAAATTGGGAATAGACTTATAGCACGGGTATTTAAGCGGTTGAGCAGTTAGATCAGGGCCTCAGTCGGCCTCAGAAGCTGCGCGATCAAGGTGAGTACGGCTCAGCCGTTTATGTGTTTATTGTGTGTAAAGTTTGTTAATTGTTGTTGGGTAGAAATAAACTGTCTGCATTATAAGTGCTACACGTTAAGGCCTTAGGATTGAGCTCACAAAATCATATATCCCATGGCGTTCGCATTGTCGTAGCTGTGTGTAATCTACGGTGGGACTAAACACCCCTAGGACCACGTAGGTTACAATATATGCAACGGGTACAATATACACATGAACACCATTTTTCTTAGAATGTACATTTTTCATAAATTTTTCGATTACGCTGAGATGAATACAATCTTAACGAAATAGCGAAGCATACGGCTGGCGAACATTAACGCGCCGCCTTTCAACCCGTAGGATAGATCATTACAATAAATCATGTTTTCATGCATGTGGATCCTGCAAGAGAGTATATCCACTATCGTTTGTTTACTCCTGAACGTTGAAACATGGGTAATAGCCTACTCTAATGAACGAACTTGCGTCGATAGTTGAGGCAAGTGTTATATAAATTATGAAAATATTGCAGTATTCCGCGTGCAGTGCAACTAAAAACGTTTGTTTGAGCACCAATAATGCATCCGAACTGTGAAGCTAGGTCCGCTTGACTAAAAATCCATTACAAGTTCTTCTGTGCTGTCTAAAATTTTGTAGTGGTCTTACTTATAAAATATCAACACTAGACTGACAATTTGTACTTCGACAACCTGCTCTGCATCAGTCACTTCAGCTGAAACAGTTCATAATTTCATACATTCACAACAGGCAAGTACACATTACACACATTCAGCTTCAGTGATTGTACCCAACAAATATCGAGCTAGGAAAAACCCATTTAACCATTTAGGAAAAAGATGCTAAGACTATCGTTTATTCCTGTCTTAAATATTAAACCTTTCTATTAAACCGCACGTACACTTTTTGCCTTAGACAAAACATACAGATAGTGTAATAACAATATATGCATATTTCTTTTTCAGATTAGCATCTCTGACACAGATGATACCGGTAAAGTGGCGCTGCATTATTGCTCTGAATCTGGAAGTAACGATCTAATCGAAGAAATCTACTTTTGTGATCCATCGCTGTTGGATCATCGAGACAACGACGGGTATGTTGTATCCATTCGGATTCACGAGTCATTATGGCCAACGATCAACTTTGGAACCACCGGAATTTTGTCGGCGGAAATTTTATCGATGGTGTACCCTTTGTTTAATTCGTTCTATTTCTCCCAAAATTTTGCGCGGATTATTCACAAACATTTTTTTCTTGTCTTGAAACGGAAAATTTTTCCATTTCCGGTTGTCTCCTTCCTTTCTTTGTTTAAATCTTGCCTACGCAACTGATTATCACATTCTCATATATCAGAACGGCCGTGTGGAGTAGTGGCTACAGGCGCTCATCTTATAATCTTGAGGTCATGTGTTAGAACAATTTTTGTCGCATCGCCATCGCAAGATATCCGGGCCACGTCGCGCCAGGTTCTCCCCACAGCATAGGTACGACCTAGATTAAAAGGTGGATTGAGTTTCTGGTGCGGATTTGGCATCTTTTCACGGTTTATACTTCGCCATGTATGACCGCGAATTCCAAGAAACGGGGCACCACCATCACACTCCACTGCATCTTTGAGCAGTTTAGTACCTTTTCAATATGTGTACATTATATATATCCTTTTAAAAATTAGAATTATTTGTCAAACATATTTGAGTACAGTGCCATACATTATTTTTGTTGTCTAGTTTACATACAGAATAAAATTGCGCCGTTCACAGAAAATTGTGTGTACCTGCTCGACATCGTCAGCATATACGCACGTGTGTAACAAAAGATTACATTTGACAGTATGTAACAACTTTCATGAGTTGTTACGCATAAGCACTTGTATGTGACAACATGGTTGCCGTTGTTGCATTCTGCTAATTTGTTACGCGCTAATGTTGTTACGTGCAGTCTCACCTTTATAGCAGCTTGCGAATCTTATTACGAACAGTTGTAATGCTCAAGGTCCGATGTCCAGGAATGGGGCAGCCGGTGTCGCGGGAGAGGGGTCGGCCTTCGGACCCAAAAGGGGATCAGCCGTTGCCGGGAGGGGGTAATGTGGCAGGTGGATAGAATGTCGAAATTTTTAAAAGTTCATAATTTTCCCCGATTTTGCGCTATTTTCTACAGTTTTTAATTTTGATACAGTTTCCCCTAAATTGTTACTTACGCACCCTTAATTCGTCCCAATTTTGGAATATATAGACCATGAAGCAGAGACTATATTTAACAGGTATGATTGACGCATATCCACATGGATGTTTACGCTGATGTGATAACTTTCTGCACAAATTTTCGCAAAACCAATGTGAACCAGAAAGTTTTTGATTTGGACAATATTGGGTCCGCTAGGAATTTAAAGTTATTATTTTCTGATTCGTAAGACAATATGTCTAGTCTACAGTTTATAGCAGCGAAATTTACGCCAATTTTTCCCTAAAATTTATCGTTGTTAATCTATTATTTCTTTATAAAATTTAGTTTCACGACAATTGTAGCTGTAATCGTATTTTCTATTATAAAATGTGCAAGTCGATTCGTTTAGATGTGCATAAGTGTACATAATTCAATGCTACGTGTATATTGACATATTTATTTACGAGTGTAATAATAAATGTTTAATCCATTTCTATCCCGAAAAGGACAACGCCGTTGTAGTTGTAATAACAATGCTATTAACTGCGCTTATCTCAGAGGAACTCTTGTTAGATAAAATACAACTTACTTCTGATTGACAGTCAACGTATTTCAATTACGAACTCATCGCATGCTATTTTTCTATAAGTTTACGAACAACACGACAGCCGCATCATTACTAACACCACAAGTTATGTAACAATGTAACACAAGTTTTGTAGCCAGCTTCGGAGTTTCGCCGTAATATTATTCTCCTAATATATAACTGCATATCTCGGACAAATTTGGTTATATTTATGAAAGCAATGAATTCGTAAAGGCTTAATTTGCATAATGTTGTTCTCTTCTGGGTGGCGTAAATAGCGAAAAGTGACTACGGAAGAAAATGCCTGTAACGAATTATCATTAGCTAAAATGCGAGATAAAAAATAGACACGCGATGATAATTCTGCAATTTTTAAAATGCAATCAAAATTGGAAACATTGCATTCATAAATTATTTGAAGCGTCCACACACGATCGGGGTGACTGTTTTGATATGGGCCACGTCCTCATAGTACAACCTGGGAATTGGACGGTAAAACAGTGCCAAATAACGCATACACAGACTAGTTGCGAGCCATCCCCAATGTGTTGATAGCCTATTATCGAGAATATTTTTATTTCATTGGTAGAAATCTTCCTTGCATAAAAGGTATGATGTGCTCTTTAATACACAACTCTAATGTACATCAAAATGCATGTGCCAGCATTCCTACGCAATATGGTGTTAAGGTGAGACTGTGCGTAGCAACATTATCGTGTTGTTATAAAGCTAAGGATGCAACTAGCAACATTTGAGAGTAACAAATAAGGAGAATGTAACAACTCTAGAAATGTTACAATTGCTTATGCGTAACTACGTACGAACGTTGTTACACAGAACCCGCTTTGTGTAACAACTCACTAAGTTTGTTACATAGGTCGATTATAATGCTTTCATACACCCGTGTGTATATGCTGACGATGTCGAGTAAGTGCGCACATTTCACTGTAAACAACGCAATAGTTCATACAGATATTAATATATATGTACATGTCGCAAATTTTGGTATGATACGATTTGGGGCATCATGCAAAACCCCTTGGAATGGAATCTCCGAAACCTCGTCATGATGCAATTAAAGGACTTTCAAGACCAACTTTAATGGACGAAAGGGAATATATCAACGATTTCATAGCTACCATGTTTATTTAAAAAAAATTATGGTTCTCCTAGAATTTTATTGGTCAAAAATAAGCTTTATTTGAAACGAAATTCAGGACGTGGACTTGAGCTTTGGATGAGTACGGATATCCACTTACCGGCCCGAGTACATGTTGCGCCTGCGGGTAACGCGTACCCGCGAATATTGTCTACCCGCAGGCACCTTTGCGCACGTAGCTTCACATGCTCAATAGTATACTTCAGTTTTGTTGTAACGCACCTCCACTGTGTGTTGCCACTGGCGTCAGGTTGTGACATTGTTTTTGAATTTTGCTGACTGCACAAGTTACAAGTATATCCTAATAACTACTTAGAAGTGCATTATCAGCGCTCAGCCCTAACGAAGTATTAACATATTTCGATTATTAATTTGTATTATATCTATTAATGTGTCTGATTTGTAGTCTCAGGCGTTATCGTGGAGTCGCTCGTCAAAAATGGCGGCTGACCTGTGGTTGTGAAATTATACTAAGTTTGAAGATTACGTAGATAGGAATTTTGCGGTCTGAATCGTCCCTTTCACCGCTTGCTGCCAGAAAAGTTTTCTTCGTGGGTGCCCTCATTGTGTGGTTTATTGACTCAGAGTTGTCAGAAAGCACACGAATGTTTGACCAATTTCACAATTTTCACAATGTTATCAATTGAAAAAATGTGGCAAACTACAGCTTTGGGTGGCTGATTGGGACATAGTGGTGTGGGTTAAGCAATGAAATCTCGTTCTTCATCGCGTGAAATTGGCAGTAAAAGAGTCATTGTCAAAAAATATGGAGAAGCGAATAACAGTAGAATGGTCCTATTTTGCCTAATGATAACATCCTACGCTTCCGAAATAGGTTTGCAATTTGAAGGGTTTGAAGGCCCGAAAAAGTATTAATCCCACAGTTATGGACTTAATGGCCTTCGTTTTTGCAGCTACCCGCTAGAACAATTTTTACGCATGCACACTTCTGAGCGGACTTTTGATTACTGCTGCTAAGAATAACCATTTACCGACAAGTTCGATCATACAAACGACCTGCATATATCGATAGAGCTAAAACAGTTTTATGCCATTTAGCAGCTATAAATACCATCTATGCTATCTGAGTTAAAATGTCTAAGTTCTACCTGATCATTTATTTGTTAATCCTGGGGATTTTCCATATATACTTCAGTCTCTAATATATCATTCTGTGTTCTCCTGAGCAGTGGCGGATATAGCTTGTTGGAGAAGAGTGGAGCGGACTTCGAATGTAGTTCACTTTTTAGCCCACACCTATGCGATGCCATTTGAGAACAGCTTGTGAAATTTTAGTATCTGCCTTAAAGATTCAATCACTGTATTATTTGTAGTTATTTGTATTTAGGAAGATTGAAAATGAGGCTATCGGAATAGAGGCCATCGGGCGAGTCCTCCAGCGGGGTGTTGAAAGAATTTGATTGCCCTCCGTTGATGACCCCTTACTGCCGAATTCACTCGCATAATTGCAAATTTTCACACTAACTGTACTGAATTTTGCTAAAATTTTGCGCCCGACACGGCTAGCGGGGGTGGGGGGGGGGGTGGGAGCTTGGGGTACGGAAACCTAGGTGAGTACCTAACGGCGGTAGACCACGGCTGCAAGGGGGTCCGACGCCCCGGGAAGAAGGAGAGAGGACGATCATGGTCCGTTGGGCGGAGGTAGCCCCTGAACTGCTGCTTCGGCATGTTTGGATTATACACTTTTCTTTGAACATAAAAAGTGCCTTCTTTACGGGCTGTATTATGTAGCTGTCATCATAACGTAAAACTGCTTTATAATTTATTAATCGCACATATATATTGCATACAAATATCAGCATGAAATCAATACATCGATGAACTAAAATTGAAAACAAAAATACGTTATGTTTGTTTCACAGTTTAACGTAATATTTTTATAGAATGACGCCCTTGAACTACGCATTGATCGGAGGAAATTATGCAGTTGCATGTTTTTTGATTGATAAAGGTGCCGATTTAAACAATGTCGATACCGACAAGCGTTCACTTGTGCATTGGGCTTCAGGTTAGTGTGATGTTTTAAGTCCCACAAAACGCGAGGGTTAATGTCGAGTTTCTATTCAATTGGAAACCCGGGCGTAAGGTTAAAACGTCTGCAACACTTAACAATTCTTAACACAAGACTAGCAGGAAATTGACATTTTCTTCCCTAATACCCACTTTCCAATATATATATATTTGGTGTTCGCAACTATGAGTGTTCGTAGTTTGTGTTATGTCACCAGACCAAGTTCTTCATACGATCAGGTTAACAAAAACATACCACTGAGATTCGCGCTCTTCATGGAACTCTATACCATAAGTGTTGAAGATTCGTTGGCGTAGCGGAGAGATGTTCGTCGTTGGGAGGTCCTTGGAGAGGTGGTAAGGTTATATTAGCTAAAATTTTTGGGAACTCAAAATTTTTCCTTATTTTGCTAAAGTTTTCTAATTTTTACCAATTTGTGATAAATTTTTCATAATTTCTACCATTTTCCCAATTTTACCCCAATTTTGCCAATTATCACTTTATTTTTGCCTATTTGTGCTAAAGTTCTTCGTGCGTTTTCGGGAGGATTAGTGGGGTGGAGAAGCGGGATGGGAGTACGGTGCCTGTAACGAGTTGGTAAATTTGTCTTGAGAAGGGTTCATCCCATGGTTAAAAGCAGTATAAAGACTAGATTACAATTATCCTCGCCATCATATTTAAAGCTGTTACAAATCATAAACGCCGATTATGTGCTCGCCATTTTCAAAATTCGGAAAAAGAATCATCAAATATTCCATTATAGTAGCTTGTTCCAAACAGGTTGTCCCACTTCAAAGAGCAGCTATAGGCACTGCAGCTCGGAAAAAACAACCCGCATGTGTCCAATCAGTTAGCTGGATTCAAATAATCACCCGACCTACTTCAAGGATTAGCGTTTTGGCTTGGAAAAGGAAGCCGAAGGTATCCTCTCATATGAGCTTACCTTAACTAACCTACCTAATTCTAAGAACAGATATATAACGCTGCGGCTTTTATCATACCAGCTCACTTTAAAAGTTTTACTTCTTCAAAGAAGCATTATATATAGCGTTGCGACTCGGAAAAAGAACCCGCATGTTTTGTACCATACTATCTTATTCCAAACAAGCCGTCCTAACTCAAAGAAAAGCTATATAGGGTTGTGGCTCGGAATAACAAGTCGCATATGTCCCATCGTACTAGTCTATCCCAAACAAGCCGTCCTGCATCAAACCGTGTAATACCATATCGGAAAAATTAGTAGTTTTACTCAGTTTCTTATGTAGTAGGGCAAACCAAAAAGTATATAGGAGAAAAAAATCTAATCAAATTTAAATTTTCCTTTGTTTGGAAAGATACTTCTGCGATTTACACTGGTAAATCATTCTGCTGTGATAGCGCGCTGTATTATATAATATTATTGATATCACAGTACGCTGCCTGCTCAAAAGCTAAAAACAATGTCATCGTCACAGGGCTTTTGGCAAAAACATTGTGCAAATCTTATACATGATACATTCTGGTTTTCGGTATGTACAACGACCACCTGCCAACTCTTGTACCAGCTAAATTATATGCTAAGGGGATTCAAAAAGATTATTTGATTTTTGCAGATAAAATTGGACTGGATAAAATATTTTTTCAGAAAAATATAAAAAAGCGGAAATAATACAATAATATGATCAACATAAACATAAAGCTGCACACCATTTTTTGATAATTATTAGAATAGTGCCTTTCTGATTTGTCATACCTATCAAGCCACTGCCCACATTGTTTTCACCTTTTGTCAAACTGTATAATTTAAGTTTGGGTCTTATAGTACAGTCTTACTGCTGTCGTATTTGAAGGTGCTCGATATCCGACCGCTTTCGAAATAGGTTTGCAGCAAATGTCTCATATTCATGCCTACGACCACGTTTAAAATGAATATCTGTTTAATAAATTTTATCAAGTGATAAAATATCAAATTTACATAGCTCAAGAAATTGTATATTTGTTTTGAACTTTCACCTGGAAAAGTTAATTAGCGTACAGATTCAACGATTTAACTTACAGGCAGATGCCTTTTCTCACAGCCACCACGCTGTGACACTGTTTTCACATTTTTTCGGATTGCGAAAATACGTCTAATTACAATGCACACACAACCTGAGATCATTTGGAATGAATTTATAAATCCGATAAAATGAAGTCTTCTTACCGTGCGAAAGTGTTTTGCAGCAAAACACTCATATCTGACTAATCACACAAGATGAAGCTTTTAATTATTCAGTTAAACTGATATTGTCAAAATATATACAGTCAACTTTTCAAGCTTTGAAGCTATAATTGTATATATCCATCCAATATTTATTTATTTTTTTAAATAGTAAATAAAATTATTAACATACAATGTTTCCATTTATAGATGGTACATATATTTGGTCCTAAATGTTGACATCATTGGTACTTTAAGGCTACTAATGGCTTGAAAAAATTGGTACAGTGCAGCGATTTTGCCACTTCGCCGGATAATTAAATTGACAGCGTGATTTCACTTTTAACAAAGATAAGTTCACGAATATTGATAAAATTTCGTGTATCCAGAGGTTCGCGTATGAAGCACCAAACATGGCAAATTAGATACATAGAGAAATATGTGTAATTGCAAAGCTGCTGCGTCTTTTCAATCAAGAGAAAGCCAATACCTTTCGAGCTCCCGGTAACTAATACCATTGACAAATTTATATAGAAGCTGCTGTATTGCATAATAACGCCGTTCTCCATCCGACTATAAGATTCAAAGGTTCCAAATTTCTTTGTAATATCATGTTCAATAGTATATATTTGTAAAACATTAGTTTTGTGTTTTTATTCTACCTATTACGCAGAAGTAATCGACGACAGGAATGTATCTCTGAAATGTTTTGACAGCACATTACTGCTGTGACATTTGTTTTAGGAGAAAGCATATTTGCATTGTTGGAAAGCTAAACTCTCTGTACGGACCGAACATATACCTAGTACTCCAGGCGACATTAGGACCTAGGCTAAACACACCCTCCTGTAATGCGCTAAAAGCGCTCGGAATATTTTAGCGAAAATTGGCAAAAATAAATGCAAAGTAGCAAAAATTAGCATAAAATTGGTAAAAAATAGGGAAAATTAAGAATAATTTATGGAAAATCGGCAAAAATGAAAAAAAAATCGTTGCTAAAAATTTTATAAATTTAGCCCCTGACGACCTGCCCAGCCCGCACAAATTTTTATGCGAATATCGAAAAATTTACATCGTTCACGAAAGGGGGTTGCAACTCCTGCAAACCCCGCCCACCTGGATTCACCCCAGTACAATAATGTCAAGATACGTATTGGTGCAGCAAAGCTGCTATAGAAATTTAGATCCTGAGCTCCCTAATTAAGATATATAAACATAAGTCAACCATAGTGCGCAATTGTAGTCAGATTTTCACATGTTATGATGTTTTAGTGCAGTATTGAGTATTCAAAAACCACGGGTTCTATTTGCGTGGCTATTAATTAAGAAATTAGTGCTAAAGCAAAACTGGTGTCTTTAACGATGCTACAGCAGTAATAGTCTAAGATAAAGTTTAGCGAAATTAGAAAACAAATATCTGCGCAATCAGCTAATTAATTCATCAATAAAATTCAAAATTTTTGATCTCTTCGATTATTTTTAAGTTTGCGAACAGAAAGAACTGCTGGAATTACTCCTGCAACGTGGAGCCTTAGCTTCGGTCCCTGATGTCTATGGCGCTCATCCGGTTCACTATATGACTCAAATGTGCTCAGACAGTTTGCTCGATGAAAGGTACGTCTAAGGCTTAGTTGGTGTAAATAACCTGGTGACCCATACATAGAATGATGATTTATTTAGCGGAGATTAGTAAAATGCAATATAAAGGCGGAACAAGCTTAAATTTATCTGTATACGTCACATTATATTCCACAAAAGTGTAAACTACTAAGTCCAATATTGTGACAATCAGCTTCAGACACTCATAATGTTACCCAATGGTGGTAACTTGGTTGTTGTATGGAATAAAATGCACGATGGTCACAAGAGAAGGATTTCCATCCCGTACCAGTGTTTAGAAAATGTTTGTAACGTGAAGGAAGCTTCAAGTAAAGTTTTATGCCATAGTTTTCGAAGTATAACCGAAAACTAAGTATAATTGTCAGATATATGAATTTTGCATAGAATGCTAGCGCACTGATTGCGATAAAATAGTATAAATTTTCTTTAGAAATTGATTACAATATATGATAACATGTAATGTTTTTGATTTAGATTGTGAACTTCATTTTAAAGGGCTGTTTTTATTCACGAAGAAATAATTTTGAATGTGGTATGAAAAACATTCATACTAAAATTGTATATAAATCTCTTCTCCTAAAATTTACAGTTTATATTTTCACAGTAAATGTCAAAAATTATTAACAATTTGTTTTTATATTTAGCATATATTACTCATTCTCAGGATACTCTCGTTATATTTTAACTATTTTGCTTTATTACATGTATATGACGTTTAGTTACTTATGCAATAAAAGACTGTAATCAATGAACATTATGTTCGTTACTTACGCTGATGTTAAAAATTAAGCAGCTTGTAATATATCGGATGCAACATCAACTTCATACCTGCTTCTACTGGATATGGCGGGATTAGACAACCCTCAGGCGTCGGACCCCTGGTGGCGCCGCAGCGGCCGAAAGGATTGTCTCCGGCACCGCATCACCCCACCCCTCCCATCTTATCTGTGTTTTGATAATTTACTCCTAAACATTACAAGTTGATGCGACACATTCGAGCATCGAGGTCGGGGAGGGGGTAGCCGAAGGCCAACCAAGCTTCGATGGCCGCGCTTCCTATTACCCCCGGAACGATATCCTCGAATACGTCTGATCAATTTGTCCTAATGTTTAGGCGTGAATTTTCAAAACACAGATAAAATGTAATATTTGCATGTGTACTATTTTATGATTACTATGCACTAAGCCCCACGAACCGCAATACTGACCAGACCGGTTGAAAAATTTTAAATTAATTTTTATAACGCAAACTGCGCAAAAACGCAGTTTCTCAAAGAATGCGAAACAAATATTGTACCAACAAATGTTGGCCAAAGTGGGTGATACCAAAGTTGATAATGTTTTTGGTGAGGTCCAAAAAATTACAGAAATTTTGGCTTAAGATAAATTAGTCGACCCTGTCTGGAATGAACTACTTGTATGCTCTATATGCGCCTGTCAATCCCTGCAGCCATTTCCTCGAAACCTGCAATGATTTACAAACAATTCAATAATAATTAACACGTTTGCATTTGCATGTTTTGTAACGTGAAATTGTAAAAAATGGTTCTTCGTACGAATTGGGTGAAGACCCAGAGCTTGAAAACTATGCTTCAAAAGCGCACTACGTTTTTTGCACCCTCGACGACAAGATGCAACCAGCCATTATTGAGATATGTATGTCACCGATTTCATCTTTCGAAGTCTAACCACAATTATCGTAGTTGGGAACAAGTCGTTTATATAATATTGTATGCAGAGATATTATGCGTGAGTCCACTTTAGGTGCGTACACCTGGGTTATTCTTTTGTTAAGCCGGTTCACGATCGTAGTAGCGATGAACGCGAACAAATCACGATTTTCTTTTATGTACGCGTGCACGATTTGAGATGCAATAGCACACAAGTGCTGTTAGCGGTCACTATTTTGCGATTTAGCATCGCATTTTGCTGACCGCGTACAAGTGAAAACGCGATTACCAATCCGTTTTTATCCGTTTTTCTCGTATGTTACAATACACAACCAGACCTCGAACATTGCTGTCTTATTCAGAATGTCATTTGATGACCGCGCACATAGGTGCGCAAAGGACAAATGTGCGCGCATGCAAATTCAATTCGTACATCGCAGAGCCCATGTTCGCGTTTACAAAAACACGAATATGAAATGGCAAAAATGTGAAGGCGTATTCTTGGGCGAATCAATGCGTGATTTTGGATAAACGACAACCTTGGTGTACGCCACTAAAGTGAACTCGCCCTATTCCCCCCTCGAGCCGCGCCACTCAGCGCACTTTCGGAGGCAACGGGCGCTTGGCTCGCCTGCTCCCCACGCGAGACCACACGCACAGCGCCGGTTGGTGCGCAGTCGGGAGGCAGCGCGCTGCCAGCCCGCAGCGCTCGCCACTGCCCACCAACCACTGCCCCACTGCCACACTTCGCCGCGCGCCTTAATTCACCGCGCTGCCCCCACCCTCTCTTCACACCTAACAGCCAGCTCTTCCCGCACCCCCACCTCCTCCTACCCCCCCCCCCCCTTCCAAACCCACCCCCCTCCCCCCCCCACCCACTCCCCCTATCCCACTTACCCTTTCCTCTTTTCACACTTCCTTACTACTCAACAAATTATCCCCCCCTAAAATTCTAAAAACAATTCCTACAAATTACATAATTTCATTCCCACCAAAACCCCAAAACACACAAACCCCATCAACCACCCCCCACACCCCCCCCACCCCCCCCCACATTAATTACAGGATCGAAATACTTCTCTTGTGACCATCGTGCATTTTTATTCCATACAACAACCAAGTTACCACCATTGGGTAACATTATGAGTGTCTGAAGCTCATTGTCACTATATTGGACTTAGTAGTTTACACTTTTGTGGAATATAATGTGACGTATACAGATAAATTTAACCTTGTTCCGCCTTTATATTGAATTTTTCTCATCTGTCCGTTCAATCAATCATCCATCTATGTATGGGTCACCAAGTTATTTACACCAACTAAGCCTTAGACGTATCTTTCATCGAGCAAACTGTCTGAGCACATTTGAGTCATATAGTGAACCGGATGAGCGCCATCATACCGTCAGGGACCTTTTCGTCCGCTCTCCTTTGCAGGACTAATTACAGCAGTTTCTTTCTGCTAGCAATTTTAAAAAAAATAAAATGAAGATAAAAAATTTTCAAATTTTATTCAATCGAATTAATTAGCTGATTTTGCGCAGATATTTGTTTTCTAATTTCGCTAAACTTTTTCTTAAACTATTATTGCTGTAGCATCGTTAAAGACACCAGTTTTGCTTTAGCACTAATTACTTAATTCATGGGCCACGCAAATAGAAATTCGTGGTTTTTGAATACTCAATACTGCACTAAAACATCATAAAAAATAAAAATCTAACTACAATTCGGCACTATGGTTGACTTATGCTCTTTATATATCTTAATTAAGGACCTAAGGATCTTAAATTTCTAATAGCAGCTTCTAGCTGCACCTGTGCGTATCTTGACATTTTTGTACTGGGGTGAATCCAGGTGGGCGGGGTTAAAAGGAGTTGCAACCCCCTTTCAGTGAACGATGTAAATTTTTCAATATTCGCATAGAAATTTTGTGCGGGCTGGGCAGGTCGTCCAAGGGCTAAATTTATAGAATTTTTCATCAACGATTTTTTTTTCGTTTTTTGCCGATTTTCCATAAATTATTCTTAATTTTCCCTATTTTTTACCAATTTTATGCTAAATTTTGCTACTTTGCATTTATTTTTGCCAATTTTTTAGCTAAAATGTTCCCAACACTTTGACCGCATTACAGAAAAGTGTGTTTAGCCTAGGTCTAATAATGTCCGCCCCCTGGAAGATTTGGTCATATGTTCGGAGTGTACAGAGAGTTTTAGCTTTCCAACAATGCAAATACTCTTCTCCTATAAAAGAAATGTCCGCACAGGCAGTAATGTGCTGTCAAAACATTTTCAGAGATACATTCCTGTCGTCGATTTCTTCTGCGTAATAGGTCCGTATAAAAACACAAAACTAATGTTTTACAAAAATATGATATTGAACATGATATTACAAAGAAATTTGGAACCTTTTTCAAAAACTTTATAGTCGGATGGAGAAAAACGGCGTTATTATAGAAATAGGGCAGCTTCTATATAAATTTGTCAACAATGTTAGTTACCGGGAGCTGGAAAGAATTGGAAAGCTATAAATTGAAAAAACGCACCATCTTTACAATTACACATATTTTCTCTCTATGTTTATCTAATTTGCCATGTTTGGTGCTTCACATACGCAAACCTTCTAGGAATACACGAAATTTTATCAATATTCGTGAAACTTATCTTTGTTGAAAAGTGAAATCACGCTGTCAAATTAAATTGTCCGGCGAAGTGGCAAAATCGCTGCACTGTAAAGATTTTTTAGAGCCATTTTGGTAGCCTTAAACTACCAATAATCCTCAACATTTAGGACCAAATATATGTACCATATTTAAATGGAAACATTGTATGTTAATAATTTTATTTTACTATTTTAAAAATAAAATAGATATAAAATGAATTTATACAATTATAGCTTCAAAGCTTGAAAAGTTAAATATATATAATTTTCAACAATATCAGTTTAACTGAATAGTGCAAAAGCTTCATATATATGATTAGTCAGAATCAGTGTGTTGCTGCAAAACACTTTTTCAGCGGTTTAAAAACTCATTTTATCGGATTTTAAATTCATTCCAAATAATTCTAGGTTGTGTGTGTAATTAAACATCTTCGCAATCCGAAAAAATGTGAAAAACAGTGTAAAAAAAAAAAATTTGAGAAAAGGCATCTGCCTGTAGTTCAAATATATTTACGCAACATTGACTTTTCCACCGGAAAAAGTTCAAAACAAATATACAATTTCTACAGTATGTAAATTTGATATTTTATCATTTTCAGTGAAAATTTATTAAACAGATATTCATTTAAACGTGGTCGTAGGCATAAAAATATGGGACCCAAATATCAACCTATTTCGAAAGCAGTCGGATATGGAGCGCCTTTAAAAAAATGACAGCAGTAAGACTACATTAAAGCTCAAACTTAAATTCTACAGTTTGAGCAAAAGGTGAAAACAATGTGGGCAGTAATAGGTATGGCGAGAAATTTTCAGAAAGGCGCTATTCTAATAATTATAGAAAATGGTGGGGCACTTTTATGTTATTGTTTTGATCCGGTCTACCTATTATTTTCCGCTTTTTTATATATTTTTTCTGAAAAAATATTTATCCGGTCCAATTTTTATCTGCAAAAATCAAAATAGTTTGTTTCAAATCCCCCCTTAGCATATAGTTCTAGCTGGTACCGTATTTTGATTTCGTTGTACCGTACCGAAAAACCAGAATGTATCATGTATAAGATTTGCACAATGTTTTTTTTGCCGAACTACTATAACAATAAATTATTTTGAGAAGTTTGAGACGGGGCAGTTTAACTACTGTGGATCCCCTCGATAAATTGTATTGTGATGCGGCGCGCTATTCACACAGAATGATTTACCATATAAATCGGCAAAAACATTGTTTTCCCAAACGAAGGAAAATTTAAATTTGATTAGATTTTTTTCTCCTATCGTACTTTTTGTTTGCCTACATAAGAAAACTCGTGAAAACTACTAATTTTTCCGATAGTATTACACGGTTTGATGCCAGATTGATTGTTTGGACTGGTACACAATGGGACATATGCGACTTGCTCCGACCACGACTCTTATATAGCTTTTCTTTTTGAGATTAGGACGGCTTGCTTTTGGAAATGCAGATCATATGACGACCTACTCCCGAGTCGCAACGCTTTATATATAATGCTTCTTTGGAGTCAAAACTTTAGAAGTGGGTGTGTGCATCTGTTATTTAGAATTAGGTAGGTTAGTTAAGGTTAGGCTTTTCATATGAGAAGAGGAAAATGTTCGGTTTCCCCCTTTCCGAGCCAAAATTGTAATTGTTGTTGAAACCCATCAGTGATTATTTGAATCCAGCTAACTAACTGATTGGAAGGGTTAGGGCCCCCCCCGGTTTCCGAGCTGCAGTGCCTTATAAGCTTTTTGCTCTTTGAAGTGAAACAACTGTTTGGAACGAGCTAGTATAATGGAATATTGATGGATTGCTTTGGAAAGTGGTTTTTATGATTTGTAACAGCTTTAAGAATATAAATGCGCAATAGGTAGATTAGGTAGTCTCTGCTTTGAGCTCAGTGGGATGGAACCCTTCTCAAGACAAATTTACCAACTGGTTACAGGCACCGTACTCCGCTCCGCTCCACCCCACCGTAATCCTCCGAAAAACACACGAAACTTTGGCGCAAATAGCAAAAATTGAGAAAATAATAATTGGCAAAAATTGGGGTAAAAATTGGGAAAATGGGTAAAAATTATGAAAAATTTATCACAATTGGTAAAAAGTAGAAAACTTTCACCGAATAAGGAAAAAATTTTAAGCCCAAAAAGACTAGGCTAAACGTGGTGAGCCCCGCCTCTCCAAGAGGACAAACATCTCCGCTACGCAACGAGAACTCAACACTTATGGTATAGAGTTCCATAAAGAGCAAAAATTTCAGTGGCTACGTTTTTGTTAACCTGATATGGTAAAATGTGAAACTTGGTCTGGTGAGAACCCGAAGCGCTCAAGTGCAGGTTGCCGAACACCGAATATATATATATTGGAAAGTGGGCGTAGGAAAAAATCTCAACTTGCTGCCTAGTCTTGTGTTAAGAATTGTTAATGTCCTAGCTTCACTTCTTACCCCGGTTTCCGAGATAAATAAATGGGTACAACATTAACCCTCGCGTTTTGTGCAGAAACTAAAACAGTGGCACAGCGTTGGAAGGCAAAATGCACAAAGCGCTTGTCAGCATTGTTTAAATGGCACCTTTATCAATCAAAAAACATGCAACTACCGTAATTTCCCTCCGAATAATGCGTAGTTTGAGGGCGTCATTCTATAAAAAATATTACGTTAAACTGTAAAAAATAATTTTCTATTTTTGTTTTCAATTTTAGTTCATCGATGTGAATTTCATGCTGATATTTGTATGCAATATATATGTGCGATTAATAAATTATAAAGCAGTTTTA
>JASANE010015084.1:0-23458 GCA_030248225.1 Trileptium ribeirensis
TGAAACACAAACATGAAAGGTAACCAACACTAACACTTGCAATTATTTAATCTGTATGTACAGTCGCATATAAGTATATGGACAAAATAGCTTTATTTGAGGCATAACTCATTCATTCTGGTGCTGTCTGTATATTGTATGTTTATGGCGCTTGGTTGAATTATGGTGTATTGATCCAGGTACAATTCTTATCGGCAAAATAAACATAACATTTTTAGGTAGGGCTATGGAGAAAATTATCTACATTTCGACAAAAAACAAACCTTAAAAGTTTACTATTCAGATTTATGAGAACAACATTGTTGGGTGTGACTACTGTGGAAATCTTTTAGATTAAAATTTTGTAAACTCATAATGCCTAAAATTTTCAACATTTTGCATGTATTAGTTAGAGTTGTAATATTAAATATAAATCGTGCATTTTTTATTGTTTAAGTTAAGATGTGCTAAATACTATCGAAAATTGTGACTACCGTTA
This sequence comes from Trileptium ribeirensis, assembly GCA_030248225.1. NCBI lineage: Eukaryota > Metazoa > Nematoda > Enoplea > Enoplida > Thoracostomopsidae > Trileptium > Trileptium ribeirensis. The sequence goes on from JASANE010015084.1 coordinate 479, forward strand.
TTATATAGGAATAAGAGAAGACTCAATAAAATTATAAATCGGAGTATTATTTTTAAATATATTATCTTATATTTTTGAAAGAGAAATGCAATGTCTATATTCTGTACATATTTATATTGCAGACTCAAGCATACATGATTTAGGGATGATCTTCTGGGGTACGCCAGAAATCTATTTCTATGTGATGGCATCAATAACTCCTTCTTGTCGCTGAGCGTTGAATATAATTATCGGGCGCCACACACTGATCCAACCATCGAGGAATGTACAAATGTTGTACCATTTTATTTGGAGCGTTATGCTCCATTTGGTAAGATTCTGACATCCAACTAATTAAATTGCTTTTAATTATGGCATAAGACCGTAAAATAAGTGTCACTTGATCGTCAATAAGTGTTTGACACTAAAGCATTATGCTTTAGGTAAAAAGTTAACAGACATTTATATTAATAACACCAAGAGGGCATTAGGGAAGAGTTAATGTTATCCGGTGTTTTATGACACGGGGGTTTTCAGCCTGACCTCGTCATTTCGGGGGGGGGGGTGGTCATCATGCGCAGACCTGCCACGTTTTGTGCGGGGGGAGGGGATAGCTCGAACCCTCAGCTTCAACGGGCGGGGAGGGGGGTTCGCTTGAACCATTAGATGAATACCCTAATAATGGTGTGTCCGACCAACGCCTTCTCACAAAATGAGGGGGTCCGAGCGACCCCCCAACAAAAAGTGGGGAGTCTATGTATGACGATCCCCTAGAAATTAGGGGGTTCATAACGACCACGCCCATGTAATCAAACGCTGGCTAACATTAGAGTGCATAGAAGTGTCATACTATTCCCTCATGCACTCTTGATAACACCCATACCGTTCATGGCCTCGCACATGGAGCTACATAATGGGGGTTCACGTTATAGCTTTCTGATCATTCGCATGGAACTACATAATGGGGATTCACGTTATAGCGTCCTGACCATTCGCATAAACTACATAATGAGGATTCCCGTATTTTAGTGTCCATATAATTCGCATGGAACTACATAGTGTCCTGATTCACATATAGTATCCTGATTCACATATAGATTCACATATAGTATCCTGATTATTCCCACAGAACTACATAATGACGATTCACGCTATAGCATCCTGATAATTTGAATGGAACTACTGAAAATTCAGGTATATTATCTGATCATTCCCATAGCACTACATGATGAGGTTTCATGTTATCGCATCTTGATCAATCGCATGGAACCACATAGTTAAGATTCAGTTATAGTATCCTGATCATTCCCATAGCACTACATGATGAGGATTTACGTAATAGATTTCACATCATTCGCATGGAACAACATAATGAATATTACCGTTATGGCGTTCAGATCATTCACATGGAACTACATAATAAGGATTCGCTTATAACGTCCAGACCATTCGCATGGAACTACATAATGAGGATTCACGTTACAGCGTTCAGATCAGTCGAACGAAATTACATAATGAGTATTCACGTTATAGCGTTCATATCGCTCGCATAGAACTACATGAGAATTCACGTTATAACGTCCATGTTATCCGCATGCAACTACATAATGAGGATTCACGTTATAACGTCCAGATCATTCGCATGAAACTACATAATGAGGACTCCCGTTATAGCGTTCAGATCGTTGCATGGAACTACATAATGAGGATTCATGTTACAGCGTTCAGATCATTCGCACGAAACTACATAATGAGGACTCACGTTATAGCGTTCAGATTGTTGCATGGGACTACATAATGAGGATTCACGTTACAGCGTTCAGATCATTCGTATGAAATTACATAATGAGGATTCCCGTTATATCGTCCAGATCATTCACATGGAACTACATAATGAGGATTCACGTTATAACGTCCAGATCATTCGCATGGAACTACATAATTAGGATTCACATTATAGCGTCATAATCATTCGCAAGCAACTATACAATTAAGCTTCACGTTATAACTTCATGCTCATTCGCATAGCACACGAATAGGGATCCCACTATGGCGTCTTTATTATAGGAACCTACTTTTCTATTACAGCTAAAACTATTATAGAAAATATCATGATCGCCGACGTAAAATATAGCAAAAATTATTACCAAAAATATGGTTGTTGCTGTTGCATCAATTACGCCTCGCACATTTTAAAACCAAACTATGGTCTCGGGAATATTTATTTGGTTATACATTCGGTGTATGAAACTATAAATTTATAAAGTAGATGCAAAATCAATTTATCAAACTAGCGCCGTGATTGTCATGGGCATGATGGTCATAATTCAGGAATGCTCTTTTATAATTAAGAGATATATGATCATTATAAACCTATCAGTGTAAACAGCAGTAAAATTCGTTTGATACGACAATTTTTATAAAATTTGATGTCTTCTGCAAGCCATGCAATACAGATCAATTTCTGTCTTATAGATAATGTAAACAATAGTGATTGTTATAAGTGACTAGATTACTGTGGAACTAGTTTCAATTCTCAATCCAGACTTTATATAACCCGAATTATTTCTGAGTCCCTATGTTCACATAGCCATAAAGCATCAATTTAGACCTACGTTACATGTATATGCTGTCATTTTATATATTTCGTATTTGTTCTCCGATAAATATTAATTATAGCCCTTTTTATTACTGATTTGGCTTACTTGCGAAATCCCGAAACCCGATTACATTATCAGAATTCGAGATTTCATAAGAAGTTAAAGCCAAGTGTAAAAGAATAGATTATGATATAACGGACATTGTCATAAAATTACAACCAGTTAGATTCGTTATGCTTTTCTGATATCGTAAATCGTTTCGCCATGTCCTTTATTCCAAGCCTATGACAAAGGATCATCCATTGAGTTTTATAAAATACTTGAAATTTTAACACGGACATAGTGAAAATACGAAAATTTTAACAAGATTCGCAGTTTCAAGTTTTAGGAGCGTGTAATTATTTACGGTTTCCCAAGTAAGCAAATTTAAGTGATTAGCAATCCTGCAGATATGTCCATATTTCTTATTCGTTTATGTATTAATCTTTCAAGGATCGATGTATAGAATTTGACACAAGATTAATTTGGTCTCGGTTTGCTGAAGACGCCACACAACACAGATTTTTAATGTAACTTTCCTATGGTAGCCTGCTATAACATCAACAGAGTAGATTTTCAATCTTAATTAAAGTTCCCTTTCTGCTAACCTGTGATTAGCAAACATGCAGATATTTCCATATTTCTTAGTCGTCTATGTATTAATCTTTCAAGGATCGATGTATAAAAATTTAACACAAAATTTATTTGGTCTCGGTTTGCTAAAAACGCCACACAACAAAGAAATTTAAGGTAACTTTCGTATTGTAACCTGCTATAACATCAACAGAGCGGATTTTTAATTTAAATTAAAGTTCACTTTCTGGTAACCTTTTAAAACAGACACGCAAAACAGTTTTTAAAATAAGTTCCTTTTATAGTACTTGCTGAAACAGCAACATATAACAGATTGTATAGTAAGGTCCATTTGTAGTGACCTCGTAAAGCACCCTCACACAATAGTTTTAAAATATGTTCTCATTGTGGTAACCTTGTAAAACAGCAACACTTAACAGATTATTTAAGTAAGCTCCCTTTGTGATAACCTTGTAAAACAGCCAGACATAACAGTTTTTAAAGCAAGTAGCCTTTGTGGTAAACTGGCAAAACAGCCACATACAGCAGATTATTAAAGCAAGTTCCCTTTGTGGTAACTTGTAAAATAGCCACGCTTAATATATTATTGTAGTAATTTAGTCCCGTTTGTGGTAGCCTGCTAAAACAGCCACACATATTAACAGTTTTAAAGTAAGTTCACTTTATGGTAACCAGTTGAAAAGTTACAATGTAGTACTTCATACGATTAAAACTATCAGAACCACACGTAAGAACTAGAGTATATACCAGTGTCATTTTATGGCATCCATACAATATAGCTTCATTGTTGTTAAGGAAAACCCCGCAATATATACGCCAAATAACTTGAGCTATAAAATGGCGCTGGTAATGTAACTTGGTAACCCAGGTATATAATGACCGAAATCAACTTAGAACCGTTTTACTAAATCTAGAACGAACCCAAACGAATAAATCATCGTACAGCACGATTTGGACTATTACGTTTTAAAAGGGTAATTTAAATAGCAAGCGTGACCGGAAAGACTCACATATATCACATAATAGTAGATATCGTAACACTTCAGAGCGCAATGTGTTTCGCGATTGGACGAACGGTAATCATTATTATTTTCTAGAATGCCGTTTATCAGAATACAATAAAGAACGTAGAAACACACATCTGCAAAAATCTGCAAAATGTCTATCTCTTGTGTTATGCCGTGTGCACAAAATATCAAACAACCTTCGTCGTTTGGTGTATCAAATTATTTAAAGTGTTTGCGGCATGTCGGTCATTTCTTAACAGCAAACAACTACTAGTATAAATATTAATTCGATGGAAAACATTGCTTCACAGAGGACGAACATCTTCTAGTGCATCTATTCTGCAGTAGCAAGCGTAATTCGATGGTCGATCCGTAGTAGGATCATGCTAGCTTGAGCGTTATATATCTTGCTAGTACTAGCTGACCACCTGGTTCCATCACCGTGTGTGAACAGTAAAAATTTTAACCGCACATGCATCGCAGGTGGTAGCGTTAATAGTGTAGAATAGAACGACAATTTGTGGAAAGAATGTCACATATCGCCAGTAGCTTTAAACGGAACTACTGTGCGAGCATGGTTGCTTGTCTATGTCTACAGCTTCAACTGGATCCATTATGTAGTGGTCTGCCCAGCACGCAAGTGGTTCGGTGTTGCATGCCCTGTGGGTTATTTCTCCAAATTATTCGGGATATAACTAAAATGGCAAGCATAATTTCGCGACATTTGACAAAAATATTTTGTCACAAACATAGTCAAATATAGATTGGAACCATTACATAATTTTACGCAAGGAATGCTCGTACACAACGATTGCTGTAAAAGCTACGAAATATTAAAATTTTATTTTACGTAAATTTTGAAATATTGAACAAACACTACAAGGATATATTTTACCTAAAAGACCACACAGTTTGCGGGGCTGAGATAGTCTATTTGGAGGAATGTGCTAAACTGTCATTGCTCTACATCTCAAGTTATTTTTTGCGTTTCAGTTGTGTGAAATAGCGGGCACGTAATCTTTGGCTCATTATTATCCATGGCATTATCACATCAGCCTGTACTCTAATTCATTTGGTCAGACTACATATTTGTGTTGTCATGGGAATTGATTTTCAATTCCCATCCCATCCCATTTCCACGAGAATTTCCGTGGGAATTCCTATGTGAATCTTCATGGGAATTACCATGGGAATTCCCATAGCGTCCTTTTTGTGGCCAGTCTATCGAAACTTGCTGGGAAGATTAAGAGTGTCCTCTGACAAAAATTCATATCATACCCTGCTCGTGGCATTGATATGGTATGAATTTGAGTCAGAAGACACTCTTATCGGCTTAGCAACGCTTTACTAGATAAAACAAAAGGCTAACCTCAGGTTTACGGCATGAATGAGGTAAAAATCCAATCTGAGTGTTCAGTTAAAAAATTGACAAACGACCAACGAACACTCGCTCAAAATTTCCCCAATGCCGCCAGCGGCACCTCGACCTTCTTAAAACACTGTCAATTTCCCCACTAACGATTTCGTCCATCGTTTCTTCGTGCGCACGGACATCGATAATAAAATGTGCTCAGCTTTCGACGGCGGTTTGAATACCCTGAATTCGATTTTGCGGTCGAGTCAGATGTACTAAACACCCAGTGTCGACTTGCATCAAGGATGTTTTTGAAAAAAGTCTAAGGCTCTTTTAGGTCAACTTAACGAAGTAGAAAGTTCCAACAATCGCCGGGACGATAATGCAAAGAACTTGGTCAGGGCAATCCCTGAAAAGTCCATCACCCCTCCATGGCGGCTTTATCATATACGCTTGCTTAGCTTCTGCTGTCTACAATCACCACTGTTTCTTAAGGGAAGATGACCTAACGGTTGCTGGTAGTATTCCACAACTGGGACTTTTGATATCTCTGGTTGCGGTTACAGATTTGTGCCGAAATTTCTTTGCCCCGTCTAAATTCAGGGGCCTACCTACCCTTATTGTTCTTCAACTATCTATCGCTTGACATTCAGTTGTTTAAGCTTCAGGTGGATACCAGCAGCACACCGGAAATGTCTTGAACATCTGTTCAGTACTTGTAGTCCAGCAAAAAAGGCAAAATCTGGACCTGAAACAATATTGGAAAAGGAATTTTGCATTGCTTGAAAACTCGCGGCATCAATTTCAAGACCCGAGAGAGTATTGGAAAGAAGCGACTCAACTACCAACATTGCAAGCATGTGCCAAAATGCTTCTTTGTGTTCCGGTGTCATACACATATATTGAGCGTGTTTTCGGAGAAGCAGGAATGAACCGAAAGAAGAAGACTCGACCGCAAGTTCTTGAGGGCATGCTATACGTGAAGTACAACAAAAACCTCGAGCACCTAGCTGTAAATTTTGAAATATCCGCAGACGAGGTCAAGGATTCCTTGGATGCTACTCTTGGAAGTGATGTCGAGAGCGAGGACAATAAGCATTGACAAACAAAATCTACTGACAGAACTAGCTGTATGTTGGAAATAACTTGCCATGTGAAACGGTAGTATCATAGCTGTTTTCCGCAAGGGTCACTTCTGCTCCTAGTAGTGTGGTTCCCCAAGATATATGTTTGTATCTTGAAGACATGTCGCCATGAGATATGTTAGTATCATGGTTGCTAGTGTCAAGGGTAATGTTCGTACCTTGGGTGAAGTGTTAGAAATGGGGAAACGTTCGTACCCATTAACCCATCATCAGTACGAAAACTGGAGAAACCGATTAGTATCTTAGCAACAGATGGCTGGGCCCGTGGCTGGCTCTCATCCTGCCTATCTATAGCGATGGGGATGTTGAGCACTGCTTGTGCGCAGCAAATGTGCCATGCTCAGCAGTGACTTTTCAATCGGTTCCAAATACTCCCACGTGAGAACTGAATTCCCATGAGAATCACAACATTGCCCATCAGATCCCATTTCCATCCCAATGGGAATTCCCCTTCCCATGATCACCCTGCTACATATCGGCGCTGGGCTAATTCCAGTCGCCGTCGTGCCTATCCCAAGACAATATCTGGTCCCTAGACGGTCTAGAAAAAGCAACAAGCAAAGATTCATTTCGAAATTACCTATCTTATCATAGAGATTATAAATACATTGCTGTTTGAAGTATCTATTTAACACTTACTTTCATCTTGATCAACGTTCACACAAATAAATAAACCCAAAATTATCCAGCTGTAATAATGGCTATACGCGTCTGAAATCAGGAATCCTATTACACTTGACAACAATCTATCCTGTATACGTGATATAAAACTGCTCTCCAAAAAGAATATGAATTGCGCTTGTATTTACCGTGTCTATAAAGTTTGTACAAAGTGTTTTTTGCTATGTATGCGTTCGGTGAAACGACAACACGTTCTGTTTAGAACTACAACAGCTGCAGTTTGTAAAATTTGGCTGGGGTGACCCCAAAATTTAGAAATATTTGGGCTGCTCCCAAATTCTTTGCCGGAAACAGTGACGAACATTACAGTCTATGTAATTGTACAGAAAAAGTTTTATCACGTTGTAAACGATTGGGCGAAAAGACCCAACGATTGTGATAAAACAACCAATACACGATGCCTTACAGCAAAAACGGCAGTGACTACAAGAAATTCTTCTAAGGTTTAAAAACATATTAAATATTTGTAACGTCACAGGATATAACAGGTCGTGCATGTAAAGTATAAAGCGTTGCATATAGTCGACTGAATTAGGTTTGTACTTGTTACAGTATATTTGCAATGCGGGACAACGAGCCAGAGACTGAAGTTCAGGATCCAAAATTGTTGTATAGAATGGGAAAACTCACCTCGGAGCCATATAAATAAAATAAGGGGGCGTATTGGCGTTTATAACAAATTCGATACCGTACCTCCATTTATGTGGGAAATATTCGGAGGAAATTATTTAATGTAAATTTGTGAACAAAAATTCAAAAATATATAATTGTTTTCGGCGACAATTATAAATGAAATGGAGATTCAGCCGCATTAATACTGTGGTTCTTATATGTTGCAGTAGCACCAGTGGTTTACGCCACAGGGTGTTTATACGAAATAACTTTGGGATTATGGGATACTAATGCCACAATGTAATTTATACTAGATATACTAACGGTTAGCGAATAACCCATTATTTTGTCAAAAAACATATCGGGTGCGATATCGGAATTTCAGAAACTGTCTTATAGCATTTTTAATTTGTTATCATGTACAGCTTTAGCTGCTATCCGTTAAGCGTGTTTCAGATCTGTTTAGGCATTCTGAAACTATTACTTTTGGGCATATTTCTAAAGCACAGGGATATAGAACACAGCGTTAAGAACCAAACCAATTCAGTCTACGTATTAGCCATACATGTTTTGTAAAGCCTTGTCTGTAATGCTTTGAATATAAGATAGGATTATTCGCAAAGTTTATGAATTTTCTCACTGCCATTCGTTAACATAAAACCTTGTTGTTTCTTAAGAATTCATATATTCACTTTAAAAGCAATATGAAAATTGGTAGGCGACCATACATAGGTACCGTTAACATGCCGCAGGATTTGAATGTCATTCTGTAATATCCTGTGTCAAACCTTAAAACAGTATTCCCAATAGTAGCCGACCATGCATAGGCACCGTTAACATTCCGGAAGATTTGCATGTCATTCTGTACTATCCTGTGTTTAGGGTGATATCGTCAAACCTTAAAAGCAGCATTGACTAGTAGCCGCCGGAGGTTTGCATGTCATTATGTACTATCCTGTGTTTACGGTGATATCGACAAACCTTAAAAACAGTATTCACATTAGTAGCCAACCATGCATAGGCACCGTTACCATTCCGGAAGATTTGCATGTCATTCTGTACTATCCTGTGTTTAGGGTGATATCGTCAAACCTTAAAAGCAGCATTGACTAGTAGTCGCCGGAGGATTTGCATGTCATTCTGTACTATCCTGTGTTTACGGTGATATCGACAAACCTTAAAAACAGTATTCACATTAGTAGCCGACCATGATTAAACACCGTTAACATTCCGGAAGATTTGCATGTCATTCTGTACTATCCTGTGTTTAGTGTGATATCGTCAAACCTTGAAAGCAGCATTGACTAGTAGCCGCCAGCGGATTTGCATGTCATTCTGTACTATCCTGTGTCTAGAGTGATATCGTCAAACCTTAAAAGCAGTGTTGATATTGGTAGGCGACCATGCTAATGCACCAATAACATGCCGCTGTATTTGCATGTCATTCTGTAATATCCTGTGTTTAGAGTGATATCGTCAAACCTTAAAAGCAGTATTGACATTGGTAGGCGACCGTGCATAAGTACCGTTAACATTCCGGATGATTTACATGTGCTTCTGTGCTATCCTGTGTTTAATGTTATACCGTCAAACCTTAAAATAAGTACTGACATTGGTAGGCTACCATTCTAATGCACCAATAACATGCCGCTGTATTTGCATGTCATTCTGTATCCTGTGTTTAGGTTGATATCGTCAAACCTTCTTGACTTTCCTTTGCGCGCTCAATTATAATTAAATGCACTACTACTGCGGAAACGCATGCATTTCCTGACGGCCTTTATTATACAACTTTTGAAATGATATACGTTTCATAATGCTCAAATTAATCAGAGTCTAAATTGGTGAATCTGTTGTATCAATTTGTTTTTTCTTTTGAATATGAAATTTTAGATGCACATCAGACTACGTAACACGAACGATCATTCAACTTTCGCTTGGTAAGTGAACACAAGAAGTTAGATTTCGAATCTGCTCTACTGATAAACTATATCATGTAATCAGTTCACGGCACATGGTTTATGTTTGTTCATTAGTGTATCGTGTGAACAATGTAAAGTTGTGATAAATTGCTAGACGTCAAATTTTTTGGATTATAAAGTTGTTGTCCGTTCAGATGGTGGCTATAAATTACTTTCTTGTATGCGGTTGCCACAAAACAATGCAACATGAATGAATGAATGAATGAATGAATGACAGCAAGAGGGGTTAATGTAACCTGGTTGGACCATAGGTCCTTTGCAGCATCCCAATCTGTTTGAAGAATCTAAAATCTTATTCTATTCCAGAAACTTACTAATTGGGTCAATTTTAGTTGATGGCCTTGGGAGCTATCCAAAATTCCATACCCAAAGAATTTCAATCTTAAATCTCTTAGTTTACTGCATTCAAACGTAAAATGTTTTGTAGTCTCCAAATCTTTACCACATCTTCTACACTTATCATTGTCTTCAATCTTCAGAGTTTTCCAATGTCTCATTAAATTGCCGTGCCCAGTAAGAAACTAATGCAATAAGTCTTTCCACTGATTCAAACTTTCAGAAATAAGTGGAGTTGAATGATGTTCGGAGCACAAATGATAGGCTCTTCAACGAACTACATTTGATTGATTATAGCAAATGCAAGAGTTTAATATATACCACATAAGACCGATAGCATATATGCTTGCTACTAGCATACGTCAGTTCCGAATTCGTACAAAAACAGAAACGATAATCATATTTAGATCCATAGTGGTAATACTTAGCTGAAACGGTTAAACAATTTACACTACGCAGAAGTAAGCTTCGATATAAATTCGTCCAATATTTATATGGTCATAATGAAGGCTTTGGCAGGCCACATCTAGACAATTGAAGCAGCTGCCTTTGCCGGTAGCAAAAAGCTCACTACCGCTAAGCTTTAACTCTTGTGTCCAGCAAGTACCGTCTGAGCAACCGAACAATGAAGTTTTTGGGTAATATCGCCCGCTCAGCAGACGGCTAGTCCGAATGGCCACAGCAGAAGATCAAAACATCACAGTCCAATTGAAGATTACGTAGCAGTAATAACTAAATCAAACACAATGTCAAACAAAAAAACCACTGCAATTTACAGTGAAAACTAAAGATGTACAAATTTTGACGAAAAAGTATAACGTTGACAAAAACAATCTGCTAAAGCGCTGACAAAAAAGATGTCTCAAAGACGAAACGCACGACAGACACAAGATTTAGCAATATCCAACTGCGATTGTGTGTATGATTAACTTGTGTGGTTACGACGGTGTGTCTACTGTTTTATAAGTTGTTATGGAGTGCTTATCACCTTTTGTTGTCGTTCAGAGCAATTCAAGGACAAACTATGACAACAATAGATATATTAAGCATCATACATTGGCTGTGTACAGACTCGAATATCCACGACGTAAGCAATTACTCAGCGCGCGAAGAGAATAAGTCTATTGCTGCTAAACTCTTTGTCTTGGATGCCAAGTGTATATATCTTACAACTAGGCAGTCGATTTTTCATTTTAGTTTAATCCACTTTTATGGTTACCATTCTCGTAGGCAGATTTCCTTTATTTATTATCTGTACATAGCCTATAGTAATTCTGTTCCACTCGGGCCAAAGCTGTTGATGACCCTGATGTAATACCCTCTAGCTCTGCATGCGAAACAGAATCAATGAGTACTGAATTTCGCTCCAAAATTCTTTAAACCAAGTTTGAAAAGGTCTGTTGAACTAGAAATTACTGAGGGAAGTCAATCTATGCAGACCGGAGGTGTGCGCGTACACAAATTATTGAGCCCGCGGGTACCCGCACAGATCAAAGTGTTGTCCAGCGCCACTAGGCCCGTACGCGCGCGCTCAATACGTTTTTCTCGGGCCCGCTAGGCCCGCAAGTTATTGAATCCTTAATGGCTCAACATATTTATTGTTTTGCGTTTTAAAGCCATTCTAATCTAGTTAACTTTTTGATAACGGATTTTTCGCCAGCAATCTCTCGCTGCCCAGGCTTTACGACAAGGATGTGATCCGCTTTCGCAGCTCAGCTCCCTAAAGCTCAATCAACCACACAAAATACAAGCTCTCCAGCATCCAGAGAGGCTGCCCGCCCCGTGCCCAGCATAGGAATTTGTAGCGTCCTAAAAATACAGTAATTTGCACTTTTGCAGGGCCTAGTAAAAGGAGCCTACATGTTGGCGACAGCGCCCACTAAAGGGAACTGCCTAGTGGCTTCTACAGTGCCCAGTAAGGGGAACCGCCTAGTTTCTTCAGCTGGACGCGGTTGGACCTACTGTTAACAACGTGACCCACGACCCACACCAGTCGACACACGACTCACCGTGACCCACCGAACATGGCGACCCACATGACTCTCGAACCACCCACTCACCCACCCTCCATTTCTGGTCACAAAACAAAATATTTAACACCATGGGTGGTTATTTCTGCAAGTACAGCAAGGTACTCGGGGTTGTGCTATTTTGCGATTACTTTCCGAAACCTGCGGAGACCCGCGGGTACCCGTACCCGCGGTTTACCCGCTACCGTGGGCTTAACATTTGAGCCCGTAGCCGGCCCGGCCCGCGGGTACCCGCCCACAGCCCTGATGCAGACAATAGAATTACCGTATTATTCTTCTGAATGTACCGTTAAACTTAAGTTTGTTTTCGCGCTCCCGTAGAAATAACATTAAAACTTTTATGCGGTGGACGAATTTTACTAAAGATATCTTCACAGTTCAGAATGAATTTTACGTAATGTTATTTTTTGGGCAAAACCAAATTATTTTTTCATGTTCTGGGAGAATTAAATCCTTGTTATTACCATTGTCGATGGATGATGAAAGTCTGCGTGTTCCACAGATAAGTATTGCAACAATTAATATGCTGATACGCTTGAGATTAGTCGCCTTGTGCAATGACAGTGTACGCAGAATTACCGATGGTATCACTACGATTGCCAAGGTCGTTATGTTATTTGGGCTCATAATGAAGCACATAAATCCGGTTTCGTCTATATGTTCATTGAACAAGTTTAAATGTTCATTTGGGTAAAAGCTTTTGCTCCTTGCACTATGCAAAATAAAAAATAAATAAAATTTGCTATAATATTACTCGTGTCAGGCGTTAACCTTGGTGAGCGCAGATAAAAGATATCAAATTTTTGAATTGGATGAAATGCTCATTGGTTTGCAAACACGGTAATTGGTTTCAATTTGTACATAATTTCATCAAGTTACTTGTCTTCATGTTGGAGCAGGAGTCAAGCATACCTATAATTATTACGAGGCAACCACAGATAGATAACTGTTTAACCAGGTGTATTGCAGTTGCTAATGACTGCAGTTACCAAAATTATATCGAATATTTATTTTTTACTTTTGGCAAGAACCAGTTCAATAGTTTCAGCACTTCAGCAAAGCAAATGTATTTCTGTTCATAAACTGATAACCGGTGTTTTAAAAATATTTATTAATACAAAACCTGTCGTCTTAGTAAATAACTTATGCGACTAACTTATCGTGACGCCTTTTTACTAAACATCAATGCTTGCACCATATATATGGTAATTGCACAAGTATTCAGCTAAAAATAAGCCGACCTATTTTCGATATACGTCAAACATTAACACATATTGCAACTCCAACAGTAATTGCTAATCCTCCATTATTTTTATCCCGTGAAAAATTTAAAATGTAGAGAAAAGATCTTTACAATGATGACGCGCAACGTACCTGAGTTGGTCCATTTTTATATGAAGTCTGATCCACATCAGTCGCAGTCATATTTGTTCTGGTATGGCAGTTGACAGATATTTGAGCAGTCTCCGGAAGATTGGCGGTGTTCGCGTCGTTGGTTAAACGGTTATCTTCAGTGGATAAGTCTGTAGTTATCTTTTCCACTGAATCAGTTTGTTCGGCAGAACTCACAAGTTCACTAACACAGTATATTTTTTCACTCGCAGTTTTAAATTCTGCGTTATTGTGATTTGTCGAATAAGCTGGTGTTTCTACGGTATCGCAAGGATTTTCTGTGGTAGTATTTGATTTCAAAGACGAATTTTCTGTCGTGTCCCCAATCAACACGGAATTATTGCCTAACCGACTAATGCAAACAAAGCCTGGACTAGAAGTTCGGCTTGATCCACGACTTCTGCTTTTCGTGCGAACTATTCCCGCAAACGGAAACAGTTTGGATTTTTATATTTAGTATTTAAATTATACGTTTAAGGAAATATACATAAGATAACTAACTTCGCTGATTAAACTACTGCAACAAAGCGTTAAAACTACTGTTCGACAATTACTCTCTCTGTCTCGTGGTCACCTGCCAAAATGGGAACACTTCGGACAAATGTCCACAAACGAGATTAACAACATTCGTGATCGTTGTTAATCGTACCTAAAATTAAAGGTTTTCAGTGATATTTTGATTCGATATCTTGCAAAACATCGTATATATGTTTTGCCCAAATAATATTAGAGTTTGAGTAAACATGTCTAGTTTTTCGCGCTTTTTCATAGCGTTTGAATCCTGGAGACCTCAATGGCCGTACCAAATCATATAGTGACGCAAAACATTAGTACTCCTCTCTTGAAGCGTTTTGCTTGCATTTTTGAGGAATTAGAACGTGCGAACACAGTTCAAGCTTTTTAAACATATTCCTGCAATTTTTTACCAAAATTCCATTAAACTTTGAGACTAAATTTTGAGCTCAATTTCGAGCAAAAATATTGAACCGGTAGACCCACCTTTAGATTATCAAGAGATCATGAAGGTTTAGTGAATTTCAATGTTGCTCAAAAGCACTAAATTCCTGGACGTCGTGACTCGTTTTGACCCGGATTTCACATCGCCACAATCCATATTACCAAGTCACATAAGGTCATGTACATGTTCATAGTCATGAACACACCACACAGGACAACGGAAAAATAATGTTTATTGAAAACTACATGTTCTTAACGAAATCGTAATGTACGTGAATCATTGAATTCCGAAATCCCAATGCTTACCGAGTATTGTTATTTAACAGAACCACATAGGCCATGCAGACAGGTTTATCTGTATTGACTGTGTTGAACAGTTCCATACGAAACCGCGCTCTACACAAAATACATGCATTAGCATTATAATAAATTTTGCGTTTGCACCTTCGACAAGCTCGCGCTGCCTTTCTGTTTATGCCCATTCTATAAGGAAATACAGAAAAAAAGACGATTTTCTTGCAGTACCACCGTCACGAGAACAATAAATATCAGAACAACTATGTGACTTCAATGTAATCTGTGTTTAGCTACTATTTTGAGACAATTATGGCTCAGCCGCAAAGTTATAGAAGATAAGCGATGAACGTAATTTAAACGTTTTACTCCAGTTTTAACACAATAATTTTAATAGTGCCTTGTTTACTGCGCTAGTCGAGTCAACACATATCAATGGACAAAATTTGCAGAATATATTGGCATATAATCATGCGATCCCGAAAGACGCTCCGGGGTCGGGTCACGTCGGTCAAGCACTTGACCGCTGATCCGCGTTAACCTGCCGGAACTCCTAAGAAGGTTAACCCGGCTCATATTTTCAATCCTGATACTAATAAATACAGAGCACTAAATGAAATGACTATATAGTGGAAAAAATTCACTAAGTCAACTTGTCTGCCAGACGTATATAAAAATGAGTTATAGTCATTACGATCATAGAACTCGTTAACTTCAAAAGTTTGAACTTTCTCAATGTTTCATGATTTTTGTCATATACTATAAAAATCTTTTGCGTAAACATTTTTAAATTATGAACTCGATTATTAGTTTGTTGCCACTAGATGAGACACAACTAAAATGTTGTGTCTTCAAAAGATCAAAGAAAGTCATTATGGCGTCTTATAGCTTTGTTATCAAATATATATGTGCATATATTTTAAATATATAAATTTACATGTATAAATTTATATGTATAATATCAACGTGGAATATCCCTTTGTGTTTAGGGCAGTCGTGTAGATGGCCAGCGGGGAATAAGGTTAGGAGGTGCTCCTGAAAGGGAGTGGTGTAGGCTGTGGGAAGGTAAATTTTAGATTTTTAAGTACTCAAAATTCTCCATAATTTCATAGCCGGCGCTACCTTAGTATCATCCGCATCATTTGGGGGGGGCCCCCGATTTTTGGGGGCCCCCGATTTCTGCAATTTTGTGCTACATATTTTGGCAAAAATGGGTATTGTAAAAATTTTCAAAAAACCAAACGAAATTCTTACCACTTCACCCCTAGGTTCTAAAAAGCAAAACTCCCGCAGCGTACAGCGTTGGAACAGATTTATTTTGTCGCTTGTGTGATAAACTAGTGGGGGCCTCATGAACAGATCGGACTCGGCTGGACCGCTAGTATATGTAATGTTTATTACGTCCGCTTCGCAGTAGCAGGCATGTATTACTAAATGCGTATTTTATTTTAGACAGTATCTACGTTTTAATTGAACACTTAGACAGTACCTATGTTTTAATTGAGTATTTAGACAGTATCTGTGTTTTAATTGAGCACCAAAATCAGTTATGCCCAAGTCATTTAAGCCGCGCACATATATGAGTGGAGCGGCGAAACGGAAATACAGCGAAAAGCGACTGCGGAAGCAAGAGGAGGAGGTTAAGAAGTCGCGGCGGATTGACGAGATGTTCCGGGTACACGGACAGCAAATGGATCCAGGCACTTCAGCGTCAGCGTCAGAGGCTGCAGCCGCGGAGCAACCCATTGCGGAAGGCGGCGAAGCATCAGACAGTGCCGAAGATGTTATAAGACCTGAAGACGTTATAAGGAGAACGGGTTCGCCTCTGCAGTAACTGCGGCACGGGAAATTGCGGAGGCTAACGAGATCCCTATGGAATTTCCTGTTGTACGTCGCAGGCGCAAGAAGAAGCAATTCGAATACGAGCATGAGGATGAGCCAGTTGTCGGCGAGCAGGCAGGAGACGATTTTCGCATCCAGTTCTTCAATGTTTTAGTGGATCAGGCTACTATGTCCGTCAGTGAACGGTTCGAACAGGCTCGGAAGGTGACAGATCTATATGGATTCTTATCTCCTTGTGCGGCTGCGAACATTCTTGAGTCAGTCGGGGGACATTCCGCGTTTCAGCAGAAGTGTCACAATTTCGCCAAACTGTTGGGTGACGTCCACCCGGACGACTTGTGTCGTGAGTTGGAGCGGCTCTACCGCCCGTCAACGGAAATGCCGAAGACGGTCCACGATACGCTGGACTACATCTACAAGTATTCATTGCACGACGTGTATCCAAATGCGGCTATCGCCCTTCGAATTTTTCTTACGCTTCCCGTGACAGTGGCGTCCGGTGAGCGGTCTTTTTCCAAGCTCAAACTCATCAAAAGTTACCTTCGCTCAACGATGGCGCAAGAGCGGTTGACTGCCTTGGCGACGATCTCGATTGAACAGACAATTGCGAAGGGAATCGACTACGAAAATTTGATTGAAAGGTTTGCGGCAACGAAGAGCAGAAAGATCCCGCTGTAACTGATATGGACAAGGTTGGCTGCGTTTGATGCTTTAAGACATCGTCAAAATAGGTGCTAAGTTTCTTTACCTCAAGCTTTTCCGTTTTGACTCAATTATATAAAACTTCTGTGTAGACTGCCAAAAACAGGCACCTATTTTGTAAGATGTTTGTGATTCAGGCTAAGTGTTGCATCTCACTCTGGACATATTTCATTGTGTTTTATAAGTTGATGTTGTAATTGCAACTTTGGCAGGGGCCCCCGCTTGCGGCTTTGGGGGGGGGCCCCCATATTCCTAGCGCCGGCCCTGCATAATTTCTGTCAATTTGCGATAAATTATTCCAAATTGTTCCTATTTTCTGCCAATTTTACCGAAATTCTTGGCAAGTTTCACATTATTCTGTCAACTTTTGCAAATTCCGCGCATTTAGGCGCACGGCGAGGCGCGGGGTTTTGCGAGGTAAGGGTGTGTGGAGCCCGAAAGGAGGGCGTCCGACTCCTAGAGGTTAACCCTTTTATCATCCATACCAACACGTATAATGAATATTTATGTAAGCATATATACAAAATTTATATATATTACGCACACATGCTGACGCTCCAATGCTTCAGGTGGCGCCGGGTTGAGCCGGGTGAGGTCACCTCAGGGGTAAAAGTAAAATTTTTGGACTCAAAATTGTTTCGAATTTTCGCCAATTTTCTCTCAATTTTTGCCAATTTTCCCACATTCTTTGCTCATGTCGCTCAATTTTTGCTCATGTTTCCCCTAATTTTGCATATTTTGCCAACATTGTCCGCACCTATTCGGCGCGAGTGGTGGACGGGGGTGAGCACCAGGTGGTATGGTGTTACTCTCGTGTAGGTGGGGGCGTGGACGAGGCCTCAACGGGGTACCCCTGCTCTGGCATATATAGTGTATATTATATAACTAAATACGTATTATAAACTTACAGATATAATACGTATAAATGTAATATATGCATATACATATATGTCATATTTGTACACACAAATATGAATATAGTTTCGTCACCATGTAATATGATTTGAAGTTCACTTTAAATCACTAATAAGAATCAAATATATGCATAGAATTTTATGTTAAAGTTTAATGTTGCATTAAAGAAGTTTTACAGAATAGACTCATAAAGTTAACGGTCAATCGCGCAAACAGCAAAAATTTTCTTTATTCTTTATATTATATCTAATGCTTAAATTATGCGGTGTCCGAGGGTGCTCTCAAAGCTTAAACTTAGCAGCAGAAATTTCACAATTGCCTTCAGTATTAATGAAACATCAAAAAACTAATCATTAATAGTGCTTCGTTTGAAGTGCTGTGCTGGAAATAAAGATTCTTTCTGATTTATAGGCATACTGTTCTTCTATTTTCAAATGTTAATGATTGTCAGTGCATCTTATATTTGTTGGTGCTGCGCAATGTTTTCAAGTGGACTCAATGTTGAAGGGCATTCCTTGCTCAAAAGGATTCAAAACACACACTCGTTGTCCGTAAATTAATCGCTATAAGAAAACCACATAACCTCTTCAGCTAAACAAAGCTCTATATATAAACGTTTGCACTTCATGAACAAACCACGCGTTTCTGTTTACAGACCCTCATCTATCATGGTGTCAACTATGGTGAATTGCGAGTTCATAACAAGAAAAAGCACACTACACCTGTTATCATGACTCAACGCACTACCTCACTAATAACACCTATATCAGCAGTTTGGCCCATGTCAACTTTAGGGGCCCTACGTTATAACGTTAGAAAAAAGAACAGCTTAGACCGGGGGATTCGAGGGCGGCAGCCCCCCGAGTTACGCTTGGCTTAGTACATGGCTCATATAGGTACCTTATCGTAGGGTAAGACTAAGGCTTAGGCTTAGCATGTCGAGAACGGCATGGCATGCATTACGATTCGATATGCTAAGCCTAAGCCTTAGTCTTAGCCTACGATAAGGTCCTATATGAGCCATGTACTAAGCCTAAACGTAAGTCGGGGGGCCGGCGCCCTCGAACCCCTCGCTCTAAGCTGTTATTTCTTCTAACTTTTTAACGTACGGCCCTTAAAATTCACATGGGCCAGCAGTTTTATGACTCCCAGTTCTCTGTGGGCTTAGGTGTACATAATGTCTTGCCAAATTATACTAAATTTTTTCCAATTTCTGCAATTTTTGCTAATTTTCGCAAATTTTTACCAAAAATTTGCTTAAACTTATGCCACCTTTTCTCAATTTTTAGCAATATTCTTCAATTTTTCTTAAACCATTCTGGGGCGGAGGGTGTCGTGACATCAGTGGAATAAATATTGCTTAGCGAGGGCCCGATACTTAAGAGGTATAACCCCATGTACCCCTAGAGACACCTATGAGTTTAATGTATAAAAATTATTTATATCAAATAGTTTAAGGGGGTTAATATTTAGGGATCGTTTATCTATGGGCACAAAAATATGTGAAACAAATGCAATGTAATAAATTGAAACAGATATTCCTGTTTCGTTTGCTTATTACTGTTCAAACCCGTATTACATACCAAATAAGCTGATCCAAACTGATTCTAATCTAACGTTTCTGTTACATGAAAGCAAAGCATAATTAAAAGTTCTGTGAGACTGTGTAATTTCTCAAGAACTGTTCTACGAACCAATGCTCCCTCTGTTGTCACAAAATAGATATTTTTATACGACATAAAAACGAGAACACACTGACTGACATTGTCGTCACCCATCGTTTTAATATATCAGGAGTGGATGACGTGTACATTTGACATCACTTGATCATACCATACAAAATTTCAGTTTAGTGGCTAGCTCCATTTCAAAACTTTAACTTGCGAAACCATAGCGGATATTTGGGATACAAGATTATAAAGACTACAAACACTACTGTAGCCTTTTGACCAAAGGGATATTCCACGTTGATATTATACATATAAATTTATACATGTAAATTTATATATTTAAAATATATGCACATATATATTTGATAACAAAGCTATAAGACGCCATAATGACTTTCTTTGATCTTTTGAAGACACACCATTTTAGTTGTGTCTCATCTAGTGGCAACAAACTAATAATCGAGTTCATAATTTAAAAATGTTTACGCAAAAGATTTTTATAGTATATGACAAAAATCATGAAACATTGAGAAAGTTCAAACTTTTGAAGTTAACGAGATTCTATGATATTAATGACTATAACTCAATTTTATATACGTCTGGCAGACAAGGTAACTTAATGAATTTTTTCCACTATATAGTCATTTCATTAGTGCTCTGTATTTATTAGTGTCGGGATTGAAAATATGAGCCCAGCTAACCTTCTTCAGACTTCCCGGCAGGTCATCGCGGTAAGCGATCAAGTGCTTGACCGACATAGTTAACCCCAGAGCGTATTTTTCGGAATCGCATGATTATATGCCAATATATTCTGCAAATTTTAATTAATATGTGTTAACTCGACTATCGCTAGTAAACAAGGCACTATTAAAATTATTGTGTTAGAACTGGAGTAAAACGTTTAAATTACGTTCATCGCTTATCTTCTAACTTTGCGGCTGAGCCATAATTGTCTCAAAATAGTAGCTAAACATAAATTACATTGAAGTCACATAGTTGTTCTGATAGTTGTTGTTCTAGTGACGGTGGTACTGCGAGAAAATCATCTTTTTCTGTATCTCCTTATAGAATGGGCATAAACAGAAAGGCAGCACAAGCTTGTCAAAGGTGCAAACAGCAAAATTTATTATAATGCTAATGCATGTATTTTGTGTAGAGCGCGGTTTCGTATCAAACTGTTCAACACAGTCAATACAGATAAACCTGTCTGCATAGCCTATGTGGTTCTATTCAATAACAATACTCGGTAAGCATTGGGATTTCGAATTCAATGATTCACGTACATTACGATTTCGTTAAGAACATGATAGTTTTCAATAAATGTTTATTTTTCCATTGTCCTGTGTGGTGTGTTCATGACTATGAACATGTACATAACCTTATGTTGAGCTTGGTAATATGGATTGTGGCAATGTGAAATCCGGTAGAAAAACGGTAGCGACGTTCCAGGAATTTAGTGCTTTTGAGCAACATTGAAATTAGCTAAACCTTCAGTAATCTATTGATAATACTAAAGGTGGGTCTACGGTGGAGATATTTTTGCTCAAAGATTGAGCTCAAAATTTAGTCTCAAAGTTTAATGGAATTTTGGTTAAAAATTCCAGGAATATGTTTAAAAAGTTTGAACTGTGTTAGCACGTTCTAATTCCTCAAAAAATGCAAGCAAAACGCTTCAAGAGGAGTACTAATGTTTTGCGTAACTATATAATTTAGGTACAGCCATTGAGGTCTCCAGGATTCAAACGCTATGAAAAAGCGCAAAAAACTAAACCTGTTTTACTCAAACTCTAATATTATTTGGGCAAAACATATATACGATGTTTTGCAAGGTATCAAATCAAAATATCACTGAAAACCTTTAATTTACGGTACGATTAACAACAATCACGAATGTTGTTAATCTCGTTTGTGGACATTTGTCAAAGTGTTCCCATTTTGGCAGGTGACCACGAGACAAGAGAGTAATTGTAGAACAGTAGTTTTAACGCTTTGTTGCAGTAGTTTTAATCAAGCAAAGTTAGTTATATTTATGTATATTTCCTTAAACGTATAAATTTAAATACTTAAAATATAAAAATCCAAAACTGTTCCGTTTGCCGGAATAGTTGCACGCAAAGGCAAAAGTAGTCAATCAAGCCAAACTTCTAGTTAAGGTTTTGTTTGCATAAGTCGGTTAGGCGATAATTCCATGCTCAATTGGGGACACGACAAAAAATTGGTCTTTGAAATCAAATATTACCACACAAAAATCCTTGCGATACCGTAGAAAAACCCAGCTTATTCAACAAATCACAATAACGCAGAATTTAAAACTGCGAGTGAAAAAAAATATACTGTGTTAGTGAACTTGTGAGTTCTGCCGAACAAACTGATTCGGTGGAAAAGATAACTACAGACTTATCCACTGAAGGTAACCGTTTTGACCAACGAGCGCGAACACGCCAATCTTCCGGAGATTGCTCAAATATCTGTCAACTGCCATACCCAGAACGAATGACTGCAACTGATGTGGATCAGACTTCGTGGAGTGGACCAACTCAGGTACGTTGCGCGTCATCATTGTAAAGATCTTTTCTCTACATTTTTAAATTTTTCACGGGATAAAAATAATGGAGGATTAGCAATTACTGTTGGAGTTGCAATATGTGTTAATGTTTGACGTATATCGAAAATAGGTCGGCTTATTTTTAGCTAAATATCTTGTGCAATTACCATATATATGGTGCAAGCATTGATGTTTAGTAAAAAGGCGTCACGATAAGTTAGTCGCATAAGTTATTTACTAAGACGACAGGTTTTGTATTAATAAATATTTTTAAAACACCAGTTCTGGGTTGCCACTAGATAAA
>JASANE010015085.1:0-27768 GCA_030248225.1 Trileptium ribeirensis
ATCGACGCTCAGTTTTTCAGTTACACAACGCTCTTAAACCGTACAACCAGTTAAATAATAAAAGCAAACAACAAAATCACTAGGTTCGTAACAAGTCCACATAAGCAGTCCAAAACGCTAATTTCCGAGCAGACCTTCAGTCTAATCTTGCTTCCTCTCAGATTTAACCATGAACAGAATCAGTCTACTATAAGGTAACTATCTTTTCGAGAAGGCTCGCCAACCCTATGACACGTTAGACGGTCTCCGTTGGACCGACGACACTCACTAAGAATATATGAAAACCAAAACCAAAAAGAGAGCTTAGCTAAAGCGTCACTCGTTCTATGTTCCTTATAAAAATACCAGAAAGAATTAACTAATCGACATTTAATATTTGAATAAGAGAATATTTAAAACAACAAGTCAAAAAAACGTTAAGATGAAAACCCCATGACACGTTCCCCTTCGTAGCTCAGTCATTTAACTCCATTCGTAATCCCCATAACCAAACCTAAATCATAATGATAATGATTCAAATTCAATATATGTATCAAGTAAAACATTTGAATTACACAACGCCGTACAGACGCAACCTAAGGGCACCTCGTACCGTACTACGCATTATAACGACGAAATATATTTATATATCCAGTATACATTATAGATTTAAGGAAAACAAGTGAAATTTGTGAAAAGGAGAAATTTTAATAGAAATGGGGTAAAAAGGGGGAGGGGTGTTTTGGAAAAAGTACGGAGAGGTGGGTAGTAAAATTTTAATATGATGAAGGGGGTAGGTAAGGGGTTGAAATTAGGAATTTGATTAGTGGGAATTAAGTTTTGAAAAAATGGGAGATGTTTGAAAAATGTGAAAAATTTAGAAAATAGGAATTTTAATAAAAGGTGAAATTTATAAAAAGTAGAAAAAGGAGAAAGGGTTGGTTAGATATGTGAATAGCGGTGGAGGTAAAAAGAATATTAAAATTTGAGGGATGTTGGTTGAGTTTTGGGGGAATGGGGAATGTTTGAAAAAGATGAAAAGGAAAGAAATATGGAGATTTTTGGAAAAGGTAAATTTATAGAAAATAGGAGGAGGGGGCAGAAGAGGGTTAAATATGTAGATAGGTGTGGTTATTGGGAAAAGATATGGAAATTTTAGGGAGATTGGTGGAGGTTTGGGTAAGAGGGAGGGGTTTGAATTTTGGTTGAAAAACTGGAAAAGGGAGGAGAAAATGGAATTTGGTGTAATTTTGGTTTTAATGAGAGAGGGTGGGTAAATAGGGAACATGGGTTAGAGAATAGGGTATTTAAAAGGCAAGAATAAGTTTTAAGAGGTTTTTAAGTATAAAATTTGGGTATTGGGATATATGATGGTAGGGGTGAATTTTGAGAAATTATATAGATTTGATATATTTTATATATTTATACAAAATTACATAGCTAGTAGCAAGCTAAGGTGAGTTTTATATCCTTTGCACTAATTATACGCTCATACTCCATGCCGAGGACGACTGGAGTGTTAAGGCGGGAGTGGAGGCCGGCGCCGGGGTTTTAGTAGAAATTGGTAAATTTTAGGTATGAAAAAGGCACCAGCCCCGACAGTACGTAGCCATTTTTTTCACTTGTCGGATCATCGAGACGTGGAACCAACTTGACAGCACGATTGTGCTCTACGAGAACTTGGACAAGCTCAAACGTAATTTAGGAGGGGTGCGATTTTTGCCACGCTAAGGTAAGCACCTCTAAACCCTCTTAAGGTATGATCTGTGATCAGTAGTATTATATTTAATTTATTTAAGTTAGTAAATTACATAGCTAGGCTAGTTTTATATTATATATAGTAATACATATAATAATAATATATACGTTATCTATGCAATATCTGCGCGCCCCGGCGACAGGAAATACCGGCGGTGCGGGGGCGGCCTTTATTCAAAAGAAAGAAAAATTTTGGTGGTGAAAAAGGCACCAGCCCAACAAGGATAAGTATAGTTACTTCGGCAATTGATTTTTTTAATTTCTTAGTGTTACGACTTAGTTTTAAATTTTCGGTAGCTTAACTACTTACTGTTTAATCACTTGGCAAAGTGCTAGCTTATGTTTACGGCCGAAAATCGTTAAGAGTTGCAAACAATTGCGCATTTTGTACGGAAACGCCTATACTCTGGTTTCCTAGTGATATACTTGGAAAAGAGAGATCTATCTCGGGCTTCCTCGTCGCCTTCTTTGAAAAGGAAGGTCTATACTCGGTTTCCTCGGTACGAAGATTCAAAGGAAACGCCTATACTGGGTTCCGAAGTTTGTCACAGCGTGTACGGATTAGTTAGCGAAGTGGTGTGCTAAGACTTTTATTCACAGAAGGCGCTTAGGTAAAATGCTTCACAAATAGGTACCTTAGCATCTAATTATCTTAGTTATATTAGTTTTCCCAACAAAAACGTAGGTTCTATAACTAAATAGTAAGAGTGACACCGTACTAGCTTTAATAATTGTTATAATATTAACAAATTACGGCCTCAAGTGTCGAGTCAGTGGTAACCAGGGTGGGAGTGTAGGTGGGTCTCGAATAATTTAGTAGTGCTACTTGTTAGTCTTGCAGACATCCGGCGCCAACGAATAATTAGTACTAGTCTTGAGAAGACCGGGCGAGTAAGGGGAGTGGATTCGAACGTCCATAATATCTCGAGTATATACCTTATACCCAAATACCAGTATCGTCAACCATATGGGAGCATACATTGAGCAAACTTCAACTGTTCTGTAGTCGACCGCTACTGTTTAGTTCATCATAAGTAGCCTACCAACCATCCGGGGGTGACTACAAACATAATATAACCGGCACTTATTAGCGTAATTCTAAGGGTCAGGTTAAGGTAATTAATTAACCCTGCAGTCGGCCAACCATCCAGGGGTTGGTTGTATGAACTCACAAGAGCTTTAGTAACGTAATAGCTAACCTAAAAGTAACCGGTTGTCACTCAAAGCGTAACCATCTAAATAAGGATCGTACTAGCGTAATTCTAGGAACCTAGCACAGGTACTCAGATAAACGTGCGTCATCAGTCATCCGGCGGTGGTCGTACAAACCTCACAAGCCAGAAAAATAGCACGTAAACTAAAGATAACGCTAGTAGCCTTAGATACGCGCTTAGACCGCTTGGTGGCCGAAGAGCGTGCAAGGATTTGTATAGGTGTGAACGAGCCGGCATCAGGATTCAGTGATCAGTGGGCGTATTGGCGTAATGAGAGTGAGAGCTAAAAGTCAAGAGCAAGGACTCTGACTACTCGATAGTCAAATATTGTGTCGCAAGAACGAGTCATCTTAGCTCCATACCGTGCCTTAACATTTTATCTGGTTTCGTAATAAACATTGTTAACTACGCGTTTGGTGTTCGAGTATCTGAACCAGAGTGATCGAGCCGACCAAGGTATAAGCCACAACGCAAAAGATAAGGCATAAATACTGATCACGTAAAGAAGGACGCGCGCATATTCACGTCCCACCGGCATTCTACTGGCCACACCTCGAACCGCACGGTCTCTCGGTGACGAATCCCGTTCCCTCTTAAGTACCGATAGCCGACATAAGGAAAAATCTTCATCCAACCTCTACCCCAAGAAAACAAAACAAAATAACATTTAGCCTATTTTTCTGTCTAGTCCGCCGGCAAAGATGGAAAAAGCTTTCGAATGGGAAACTTCAATCCATCGAACCGGAGCAACTGACCACGCCTGCTCAAGGTTTGTTTTTCTTCGTACAATGTTGCAAAATCGGTTCTTAGTCGAGTTCGCGAGCTCCGCGACCACCCGGGCTAGAAATAGGTTTACATTAGACGATCAATGTCCGATCAAGACCGACGACAACTAGCAGCACTTAAATGCAAAGCATTCGCACTGAATCGCAGTCTCGACAAGGATGAAACGAACACTGATAGATATGTAGCGGTTAAAGAAAAATTGGTGGTTTTCAAAGGATGTACGCGTGTTAACGGGCGTTTGGTTAAGGGTAAATACACGGTAAATACACAATCATCGAACGACAAACTATCGGTTACTTTAAACTAAAGCCAGGGACTGTCTCCGTTGGTGAGTCACCTGAAGCAGCCAACACCTTAATGTCCGACAACATATTCCTGAATGGCATGGTGAACTGTAAATTAATAAACGCGCGTAGCCTGGCCAACAAACTGACCGACCTAGAGGTGCTCTTGAATTCCGATCAATACCATATTATTACTGTAACCGAAACATGGCTTAATAACTCCATAACAAATTCACTGCTGGACCCGCTCAGTAGATACAGAATCGCCAGAAAAGACAGAAAACACTACAGACGCGGTGGTGTTGCCCTGTTTATTAGAAATGAGTTAATATTTGCGGAAATTACTGAAAACTAATCATCAGATAGACATTGAAATTGTGGCTGTAGACTTATACCTTCCGACAAAACATCGATTGTTTTATTGTTATCGATCACCAAACGGCGATGAAAACTGTATATATATCATTATTAGCCGAGCTCTTCAAAAAATCTTGCGTCACATCATGGTCTGTCACTATAGTTTTCCACTTCAATCTGCCAGATATAAACTGGGCTACTTAATCGGTCCCTCATAGCTTAATTTATGAAACTTTCATGAACAGTATTTCCGAGGCAGGTCTTGAGCAACTCGTTCCCTTTCCTACTCGTGGCAACAATTTACTAGATCTCGTTTTGACAACATGCGTACTAAATCTACCTCTTGTAGAGCGCGGCGAACATTTTTCTACTTTAGACCATTTCTCAATTGATATCGCTCTGTTTTGCGAGATTTGGATACAAATGTTGAAAAACCCACATATGGCTTCGATTTTAAAAAAGCTAATTTTCTAGCTATTAAGTCTTCTTGGCAAATGTCAACTGGGATTTGGTACTATATAGCATTTACTCTGTTGACGAGAAATGGTTGTGCTTTTATAATATTTTGATTGATGCTTGATGACATTATGTACAAAAAGACTAAAAATTTAAATACTAAAACCAACTAGCCTTTTTACATTAGGAGACTGTTATCGGCGTAAACTTTAATACTTAAAGAAAGCAAAAAATCAGGAGATTTCACAAAATACAAACAACACAGCAAAAAAATGTTCCCAGGCGATTTTTGCCCAAAAACACAAAGAATACAAAATTCTTAACCTCGGCGATCGTAATAAACTCTTTAAATACGTCAACAATAAGTGTTTCGCTAAGAGCGGTATCAGTGCCTTGAAGAATAGCCAAGGTGAGCTTATTATTGATGAAGATCAGCGTTCAAATTTACTAGCAAACGCTTTTGCTACTGTATTTACTCCGGATGATGGGAAGCTTCCTGAATAATAGAAGCTCCGGATGATATAGAATTATCATAGATATCCTTTAGGCCTGACATCGTGTACAAATTCATGGGAAAATTTAAACATAAGCATAGTCACGCTGTAGACGAATTTTGTGAGTACTTTTTAAAAGAACTCCGAGATGAGTTGTGTAACCCACTTTCTCAGATTTTCAAACAATCATTCATAAATGGCGTTTTATCTAACCGTGGTGCTGCTCGGATGTTGTAGCCATATATAAGAAAGGATCAACATTCGGATCACTTAACTATAGTCGACACTCTTATCGTACTCTTTCAAGCTTATGGAATCGATAGTAAATGAACAATTATTAAATTTCATTTCATCAAACGATTTAATTGCAAAAAGTCATCATGATTTCTTGCAAAGTGTTCTACTTGTACACAGCATTTGGAATGTTTCGATGACTGGTCCATTTCACTGGATATTTCACTCGAGCGCTACTACACAGTTATATTTAACGATATTGCCAGCTGTACAGGGGCGACTAAAACTAATATATATAACCGGCACGTATTAGCGTAATTCTAAAGTTCAGCTCAGGTAATCAAATAACCATACATAGTCAGCTGTACGGGGGCGATTCTGTCACCACAAGAGCTCTATTAAA
The DNA here is from genome assembly GCA_030248225.1 of Trileptium ribeirensis. Classification (NCBI taxonomy): domain Eukaryota; kingdom Metazoa; phylum Nematoda; class Enoplea; order Enoplida; family Thoracostomopsidae; genus Trileptium; species Trileptium ribeirensis. The sequence goes on from JASANE010015085.1 coordinate 5,966, forward strand.
GTAATAGCTAAACTAAAGCTAACCGTTATCACTCAACCTGAACATCAGTGCCAGCTGTACGGGGGCAATTGGATTAAACAAGGATCCTCTGTTTACAGAGTAACTTTCAGGCTCAGGTTGAGGTATTTAGATAAATATATATCGTCAGCTATTGTGGGGCGATTGTACTAACCTCACAAGAGGCGCCACAATATTATATGTTATATCGACGTGACGCTGCTTCATTGCGCACTTCCAACGCAATGCCCATCAAGCCCCCGGCTATCGTGACTTCAAGGGCGGACCTGATGGGTTTCCATTGCTCGAATTTCCTTACCCACGCGAGTCAGGCTCAAGAAATGACGGAGCTTAGCTAGCCGCAGGGGCGCTTCACAGGATGTGTTCTGATCCTGCCGGACGGGTTGCGCACGTCATCTACAAGAGGTACTACCTTTGAGGTCCCCAGGGAGGTCGGCTCCGTCACCTGCTCACAGGCCAAAGAGACCGTACCGCTATTCCCTATCCCACGTCCCAAACCGGGAAGTGTAAAATTCTAGGTATTTGAGTCCAATCGAAATTGGTTTTAACTTTCCCGAAACGGTAAATTCATTTAGGTTCCACAATGGCCCCCACTAGGGTCCGACAAATCCCTAGACGTTTAACGTCGGATCCGCGCATGTCTTAAAGTTCCTATTCTGGGTGCTCAGCGTGAGTTTAAACTTTTGTGATTAGATTTTCTTACCAGTCGCACGAGTCGTACCTTTACAATAAGCATAATTAACAAACTTATTTGTAATCGGCGAGTCACGCTGAGGTTTGTTTCTTCGATGCGCGTGTCAAACCTGAACGTGGGTCGTCGATTTAGGGTGACGGATTTCATATCCCTTTAGTTCCTATCGTTACTACGGGTCAACAAAACACTTGAACAATTTGGGTTTTCAGTGAGCATTTATTGATGAGTTACACAAGAACTTATGGGTACACGGACAGATATATACGTATTGTACGGGCAAATACAATCAGCGTTATGTCACAATTATGGCACGCTACTACAAAATGAGCAGAGCTTCAATTGGGGAGGGTTGCGGAGTCATCGCCTTTTTCACGGAACTCTCACAGCTGAGTCAAAACACGGCGAGTACTGTGAAGCCTTATCTCATGACAGCTGTGCTTACCTTACTCATGAAAAATAAAATTAAATTATGGGTGGGTCAAATTAGAATCAGTGGCGGTAGGTGCTACGGTTAGTTATCGATAAAATGAAGGCGCCATCGAACTAACTATTTGCTCGGTAGTATGTTCGCCAACAGGAAGGGTACTCCGACACAACGATAGGTTCGGGTCAGCGAAAGGCGAAAACGAGGCGGGGTATGCGGGGTTGAGCGTGCAACGGGGACGTTTGCGAGACTTCATCTTGCTCATTCGAATCACAAAACTATGGTACATGATAATCGGTTATTTCTACTCGCATTTAGTAGCGATGAGGTTAGCCTATGACAACATAATACAACAACAATACAAGGATACTTATCAATACCATGGCAAGATTATGAAATGCTCCTCGGTACGTCTCCTGAATTCTTTTCTAACGGTGCGACAACGGTACGAGATTAGTTTTGTCCTACTCGCATACATACATACGTACTTAGAATGACTATATAAATTTTGTAAAGGAACGTCTAAATATGCTGACTAATTTCGGCTCTTGTTCCCTATGCCATTACTCCACAAACACAATGGAATTGGGTCTCTAAGTGCGGTCAATACCTGATCTAGATCAATACAAAAGACAAGCATTTCGAATACACCAACATGAATTATAACTACATAAAAAGGAACGATTGGGGGGCGGTCTTGTCTTTCGAACAGTTTGTGGGTCCCGGTAGACTAAGGTTGGGACCGAATTTTGAGCTTCTCCTGAACCAGGCTTTCGTTCACTTTGCTATGCGGGTTGTACGTATGATTGTAATTGAAGCGAGTAATGTTAGTTGCAAGGCCTCGTAGGCCGTCGGCATTACTCTAATGATACTAAAGCCTACTTTGATTTGACTTGAAAAACGTTCAAAAACGAGCTCTATTCGGTACTAAAATTTAACTGTTCTTTCGAGCAATTTCTGCTCGACGAAGCGAGGCAGTAAACGGAGGCCCCGGTTGTCAGGACAACCGTAACAATCTTATTCTCTGTAGTGCATTGGGTTTGAGTCTTTAAATCGTTCGATTCATAATTTCCGTTCCAAATTTTGGGTATAATTCATTTAGGACTGGGGAGGACTTTGATTTCTAATAACTGGTTATTTCGCCAGCCTTTCTCTATTAAATTTTACACGGCGGCTGGGCTTGACCGTATATATCGATTTTCTAGGACCGGGTCGACGGTCCTCACAAAAACTGGTCGGTCGGGCCAAGACCCGATATCGCGTCTAGCGACATCGTCAATTTTATTTCTGTAAAACTTTGCCACTGACAACAAATTTACCAACTCTGGTAAATTTGATAATTTCATTGCAGCGGCCGTATATCGGAGATTCAAGTCTCCGACGGCCTTCGTGCTGCTAAACTGCTATATACTCAGTGAAAGCAAGAGAGGGAAACTCAAAAACATGTGCAAAAGCAATACAAAAACCAACTTACAAAACTGTATATAAAGGTGCGTAAGGCAGCGAGTTCTGCGAAAGTTGTGTCGACCCTGGGCGGATTTTTCTCTGCCCGGGTCCACAATTTTCAAAATTTTTGAATAGCCACGGCTTTGCCGGGCTAACTAGCTCAAATGGGAGGCCTAACGGGCCTCTATTTGTACTGTAAAAATCATCGAGATTCCTGGAGAAAAATCTAACTTATCAACATTTAAAATTTTAGGTGGGGGCGGACCCCTATCGGGCCGTCAGGTTTGTGATTCCGACTTGCCACTACTGAAATTTAAGATGGCGTCCGGCAGCGGACATTCCTACGAAGAAACAGCGAAAGTTTCCGCAAAATTCCTGGAGAGGATCTTGAGATATTTTAGTTTCAATCTGGAATTTACATTTCAGTGGGGTTTAGGCCACTTTAGGGCCGTCAGGTTAGGGATTCCGAAGTGAAATCGACAGGTTTTATAAGTATGTTCATTACCCGAGGGCGCTACGAAGAAACTATCAAGATCCTAACAAAGTTCCTGGAGAAAAACTTAAAATATTTTGGTTTTAATCTTGGTTTTACATTGTCGGTGGGGTTAGGCCTCTTCAAGGCCGACGGGTTGGGGTTCTAACTTGAAACCGACATGATCTGAAACTCTATTCGTTAGTAGACAGTCTTACAAAGAAACCGCCAGAGTTTTCGCAAAATCCCTGGAGGAACACTTAAGTTATTTGCATTTTCTCGATTTGCTGGGAGCGACCCCTTTTCGGGTCGTGGGGTTTAGGTTTCCGACTCGATATTTGAACGTTTTAAACCTTGAAGCTCTGGTTCGGGTCCTGCTAGAGATCTGGATAAAATTTCAACCAAATTCTTCTGGTAGTTCTTGAGATATGTCAAATTCTCTACATCGGTAAGCCATCTCGCTCACGGGGCAGTACGTCTGCGTATCTGTTGGTGTGTTGACATAAAATTTTATCCCGGAAGCGTTGCCTATAGTTCTATTATCTCATTACTAACATTCGGTTGGGTTCCTGAGGTAAATTAGTCCAACCGCATTAATGAGCTCCTACTAAAAACCCTCAAAAGTGGCGAACGGTTTTACGTCCAAAGAAAACGATAAAACAAGAACAATCTTGCGTAAAGCCGTCGACAAAATACTTGATACGAAGGATGCGGCATGACTGCGGATGATTCGGAGTGCTAATAAAATGTCTTGTTTAACCAGTATGTTTTCAGCCAAAATGTTTTATTTAACCTCGGTCAGCTCAGGGAATATTTTCCTAATTCCTAACTCGACTCAGCGAATCATGTGAAATGAATCTCAACGCGAGTGTCGCGTTTGGTTGTATCCTAACTCAATGACCGAGGGAGGTCCAGCATGACTTCGGGTGTCTAGTCCAATCATTCGAGCGGCCATCTGAGACTGCGGGTCGGCGGGACGAGCTAGGGCGGACAGTGCTATCATGTAAAAATCAAGTATGGACAGGGAGTCCATAAAGACTTGGCGTTGCCTAGACACAACATACATTCTCCTATGCTCTACCTACTTCCACCGGCTAACTGATTCTACCAAGCTTCAATAGCACTGGACTCCAGGGACGATCCTCCCTGTCCACACTTACAGAAGTCGATCCGTCGCTTCAACGCCCGTCGCCCATCCAAATATACGCACGACCAATCGCGAAAACAGAAATCCACTGTAAACTCCAAAACGCGAAACACATTGAAGAAACTAAGCGCCATAGCCGGTCTGCAAAACGACCGAACTCTGCGCTGCCGAAGGCATACTGAACGCTGACATTTTTGTGCGGTTCTGCTTTTATACTCGGATTTCAAAATTTCAAATTTTTGAAATTTCGTCCGTTAAAGTGCTTATTCAGCACTTTTGGGGCGATCCGACCCCATTTTCTGATCTTAAAAGCAAATAAACTTATCAGTCCAAATTCCGATCATATTTGGACCAATTTTATATAAATTTAATACATAATCTGATTGATTTACGACCGCTCTAATATAAACTTAATATAAACTCTTAAGAAACGAAATAAGATACTCAAATACATATCCCAATGATGCCTTTATGGCCAACAATAATATGAAAAAAATCATGACAATACCAATATATGTGTATCAAGGCGTGCCTGCAGGGCACTACGATCAATATGTATACAGATAGATATAGATATTGGTATATACGGCAACAATTCCCTGACGATTATCCATCCCTAAAATAGCAATAAAGATACCCATCTTGATCAAAGCAATGTCGTCGGTGCAGGACGAAATACTGAAAATACAAGTCGATTACATAGCGGGACTCGCAAACCCAATTACTCCGGACTCGTGTCGTTTACCTTTATATAGATATATGGTGCTATTGAATCTGATCCGATTACGTACATATTTACTTGACTTCAGCTCTACTTCGATTATCTACATATGTACCCGATGATTCCTGATTTGTTGTAATTATATACTTACGTAACTGTATTGATCTTGCGAGTTGTTTCAATTGCTGGTTTAGGTATATACGGTAGTTCATGGTTTGTGCCATTAGGCAGACTACATATGAGGTGACAACAGGGCTTTATGGTCGATGGGCATATATAGAGAAATTCGGTTTATATATTTGCTTGCGCAAAGAGGCGATTAATTGGTTCTACTTACATAAATGTCGGTATTGTAATGCGACGGTGGATTTCTCACCCTTTTGGGCTATTCCTGTCGGGTGTCCCAGGTTGGGGAAACACTGGTGGCTGAATTCAGAAATGTTGGCCACTATACATGTGGTCATGATTATTGAGGAACCCGACTAAAAGTTGACCATTACGCTATGGACAGGATTTTTTTGGTACTCGGAAAAATGTCCAATACACTGTGGACGAGATTTTTGGTATTCGGAAAAATGTTGTCCATTACACTGTGGACGGGATTTTTGGTATTCGGAAAAAATGTTGTCCATTATACTGTGGACATAATTATTGGTAGTCGAAAAAAGTTGACCATTGCACTGCGGTCAGAATTATTTGTGTTCGAAAAAATGTTGACCATTGGGGTGTGGTCAGGATTATTGTAAAAGTTGACCATTACTGTGTGGTCAAGATTATGGGTTTTCGCTAAAAGTTTGCCATTAGGCTGTGGTCAGGATTATCCACCTCGTAACGATCCGTATGAATCTGTTACATATAATCCTCAAAGCTAACAGAAGTCAGCAAAGTACACTAGTGTCCGAGTTGGTGAAACTATTTGAACTTGATGCAAGGTACCGATGGATAAACAGGCAGGATCTATTAAAAGCGGTATCAAAGAATTGTATCGGCAAGGAGAGCTACGTACGGGTCTAACGCTCAATTATCGGGTCTTAATATTTTATCTCGTTGTATATATAATAAACGTTTTCTGCTACGCGTTTGATTAGCATCTATCTAAACCGAGAGTGCTTCGGACGTAGCCACGCAGCAACGCAAAATATAAGGCTCAGATATGGACCACGGGAAAGTCAGAACGCGTGCCAACTGAGCATCCCTAGGGCATTCTACTGACCACACCTCGAACCGCATAGTATTCGGTGACGAATCCCGCCCCTCTTTAATATCCGATAGCCTCCATAACAAGAAATTCCCCAACCAATCCTTACCCTCGTTCAAGACGCAAAATATAAAAATATGTAAAACATCCGGCAGAACGAAGGCGCTCAAATTTAAATATATAAATACCTACTATCAGGGAGTAGGTTCCGGTTCCGGCGAAATTCGTGTTCCGGTTGCGGTTCCGGCAAAGGGCAAAAACCATACCGGAGCCGCAATTACGGTTTAAAACTTTTGTTTGAAATTTTCCACGTTTTTTGCTTCATCCTGTAATCCGAACATATGTAATATATATATATTATACAATGATCAAGCTCCAATACAACCAAGCAAAAGACAAGATTAACTAACCAATTTGCCGTGTGAAATGTAAGTAGGGCACATAATTAGAGCAGGAATTTTTCATAATAACCTGCAGGAGTTTGTTAAATCAAAGCCAGGTCGATGCTTGTAGCAGCTATTTTACACATCCAGAAGTCAGTGGGATACGTTTGAATTAAACCGGTCCAGCTCGGTAACAGAGTATGACTTACGCAGAAGTACTTAGCGTATGCTTGGCTAACATAAATTGCGTCAAGCAACCGCCAGTGCGCTTGTAAACTTGGTAAATCAGTCTAAATTGAAGTAAACTAACGTTATCTGCAACGTAGCTATGTACTGCTTTCTTGGCAATGAACTGTATTAATTGAAACTGTGCGAGTAGCATCACAGTGTGTCTCATTTATAGCATTCTGATTAGAAAGTTATCATCATTATGATCTAACTGACGGGCACCGTTTGTCCAACGCTAGCCTAAACAGTGTCTCTGACCACTGATCAGAAAATTACCTTCTATCTATTATTTTCTCTTAGAATCATATAAACCAATAATTTTAAGTTTCCTACAGAAGAACATGCAACAAACGTATGTGTAGTAAAGGGAGACGACTGGAGACAGTGCGAAAGTGTGTATTCTACGCTCCAAGCGTTGTAAGCCCATTCGATTGGACGCAGTATACGCAATGGTGTATAGTGGAAGACATTTTTTGCTATGAATGTCCAAAAACCGATATATTTGATCGATAAATAAACATTATTAGATTCCTCAGTCTCTTTAAAGTTTCAGAAAGGCAATAATACCTTCGCAATGCATTGAGTTTAATGTAAAAGTTATTTTTAATGCATTTTAAATCCACTATACCTTCATTTCTTCCATCATCTGTTTTATTATATATAAATTTCGAAGACCAGGTTCCGGTTCCGGATCCGGTTTAAATGGACAGTTCCGGTTGCTGGTTCTGGTTCCGGTTATTCCCTGCCTACTATATATGTACATGTAGCCCGCGTGAGTCCTAACTAAGATTGTCTGCTAGAGTTGGTTCGGATATGCACAATTTTAGTAAAGTCCAACGAATTCCAAGTTAATCTGGATTGTTTTATTTGTCAATATAATTTTACTCAAGCTTTCATTCAATGCAACGTAGCTGTGGGGACAACTCTTAAATATGTTCAAAATTTTAAGAGATGACAGTATGGTTCCAATGCACCCCAGTAGTTTATTAGACCAATAACCAATTACACACCAACATATATGAATACAAATAAAATCAGTTACATCAATGCAGCACACGATATAGCACTCCGATTGAGCGATCAATCTGCGTAACGTCAATAATTCACCGATTGTGACTATGAACTGAGGCCCTAAGCACGCGTGGACCCAAAACCCAGGAATTTCTTTAAAGCCGGGTTCCTATAGTTAAGGACTAGAAATACTTGGAATTCAAAATTTTGCTCTCGAACTTAAACATAAATTTTTGCGTTAAAGAACCTCTTTTTATGAAATTCCCCGAATTCCTAACTCACAACAGATTTTGTGAAAATCCACCAGAAATACACTTACATTTTCGCTAATGTAAGTGTAATAGTTAAGGCACCCAGGGCTTACACTCAAATCCGATAGGTACCTAAACTATAGCCCTGGCACACAAATTTTAAAATTTTATATTATTTTAAACTCTCTTGATCGTAATAATTTCAAGAAATGATAAAATTCATATAGTCAGAAATAGCTGAGGGCTTGATGCCTCATTTCCAACAAGCAGTGTTAGTTCTGTCCATTAGTTGTACATCGGGTAAGTTTGGTTCCACTGATTTTAGTTTTGAACAGTGACGAGGCATTCGGTGTTTTAGTTGTTCTAACCGCGACCTACCATTTATGGGTGCCATAGATGACGTTCTAACTAACCGATGACAGATCTCTCCCAGGTTTGAACAAATTACCTGCCGGTTGTCTCCAAGGTGGATGAATTTTCGACTGGAAGGTAAGATTTGGCAGGCGCTCTACATATTCCGTGGTTGTTTCGGGATCATTATCTACACTTGGTTGTGCGAACTCATTTCAGACACGCTAAACCTATATTAAATACGACTGATGAGTGTAAATTGAGATGGTTAGGGCATATGCTCCGTCTGTTAAGGCTTTGTCCTGCTTTGCATTTCAAGGTGAGATGGCTACAACCCGTACTGCAGCAATTAAAGCATTACTAGGCATATGGCCACGGCCTATAATATATCAGAATTCTGTCATGGAATACAACAGGCTCATATGTCGAGATTACGTAGTAACGCCGGTACCAATCGTGCGTTGCGCTATCACACCTTTGCACGTAGTAGTGTCACTCTGGCAACAATACCGTTCGATACGCCGGAAGACACGAAGTCGGACATTATTGTGGAGGATTGTGTCCGAAAAAAATGATACATAAAAAGTGGTCAGTATTACGCGTTTCACCGTAAGCTACAATATTAATGAGGAAAAGAGACCAAACAGATGAAAGGAGTAGGCGTACATATGCCGGTGCATGTAGATATGGCAATTTCGGTTGGGGCTCAAGCCACGGTTTGTCAAGCTATAGCTGAGAGAGTCCCAGCTTAAGGGACGCAGAAGTAAACAAAAACGCTTTGCTCTTTTGGGCGACAATATTATTGCTACCAGAGGTATCTCAAATGATTGCATTTATTCAGTTATTACAGCAGACTGTAGGGTATTACTGAAAAGTTTGTCTGTTATTAACTATGTTGATTTTATTTGGGCTGCAGGCCATACAGGCGTCAAAGGGAAAGAGCAGCCGACCACCCATCCCGTCAAAGCTGTTCAGTGGTAGTAGTGATAAGTCATGCATTGTAAATTATGCCTGATAGATCATACTGAGTGTCGTTGGTGCCAGATTCACCATGATACACCAATATATATGGTATATACAATGTTAACTCTGAGCCCATTAGAAATATGATTTCATACTTAGGTTTCAGTTTGCCATGTTGATGTATAATGGTTCTACCAAAATGCTGATAAAACCGGCACGAAATGCAGACTTATTCTTGGAGATCAGTGGCCTTGCAACAGTTTAGCCCGTAATTTTTGATGGAAGCGCAGCGCCGAAAATGGTCTTTGCTGTTATGCAATTTTCTCCCAGGGCAGCCGTTTTCGAAGTATAAATTAACTGCTAGATATCCAAAAATGTTTCCATATTTGTTAATATGGGTGTATAAGGTTATTTATCCAGTTAAATAGGTTTTTTAAACCTACATTGGGTATGTTACAGGTGCGAAGGATACCTTGCTAGTCACTCAAAAGATGAGTCTGGTATTTTTTCAAGTTATGCGTACGTATAGGGTTAAAAGATGTTTATATATTCGTAGGTTTTCAGTTGCGCTGAATATATAAGTAAAACAATCGTGGTTGCAAGGTATATATCCAATACGGTACGCACTATGAGCTTAGAGCGTTAAAAGCTAAGCGTGGCATTTTAATTGAAACAGAGCGAGTGAAGCCAGCGGAGTTTCCTCCTGTAGGTTTGTTAGCGGCAAAAATCGTAAAAAAATTTTGTCCGTCTGTAGAGAACGCACCGTGTTACCGCATGGATGGATCTTCACTATTTTTTGTTTAGTCACAAATCCATTCTATTTGTGCTCTTTCAGTAGACCACGTCTGCCTGGTCAAAATGAGCTCCAAAGAGATCAAAAGTCGCTCTTTGTGAAATTTGACCATTCTGGTATATATCTATCGCTCGCGGCCTATATCTCGAGATTGAGGCTTCGCAGCAAAAATTGAGAGATCATATTTTGAAATTAGTTCATCTAGAACTACATACAATTTTGATACATATATATTTCTTTTTAGCCAGGCGACTTCCTGGTTCGTTGTGCGTCCCAATAGGGCATGTCAATCCATTTTCACATAACACAATTTTTTGCTTTGTGACAAGTTATTGCGGTATACGAGCGTCACAACATCCCGATGCAGGTTTCCAACCCGCTTAATACAATGGTATTGCCGCCGGGCACCTATGGTTGCAGTATGATGTCGTTCCAGGGAATGCGTGGTGTTTTAGGATCTGCCGACATATTCTGTCAGAATACTTTTTAGCTTTTGTGTGTGGCCCCAAACACACTGATATAGGCTTTCAATCAGGACAACTACGGGTGTATTGTCATTGGAAAACTGTTGTTACTGCAGCACGTGATTAAAAGGTTGTAGATGGTTTTTAGGGTCAAACCATTTGCACAGAACACATTTCAAATAGCACACAGACACCAATAAAGCTACATAATATTTCAAGCTTGGAATATTCCTTAGCGGCTGGCCTGTTTCAACTCGATATAAGGATACTGATTTTTATGTACTGAAAGTTGTGATTTGTAAGTGTCGAAATTTTTCGATTTTTTGATCATTTGAAGAGGAAATAAATTGTCCCATAGTTTTTTGATATTTGCAGCAAATAGGTGAAATGTTGTTTTTAATGTATTTGTGGTGTATTATTGCCGTTTTGAGAATTTGTAAATGGTATAAGAAGCTTTTTTGAAGTCTCAGTTAGATGATTTTAGTAAACCTTATAATATTCATTTAATATATGTTTCGGTAAGATGTGTAATCATGTCCGATGGTTTTCCAAATATTAGCCTAGAAAGCGTACCGCGTCTCATTGATATAGCATCACGGACGTTTGCGGAGACTTACAAACGATGTTCGTCGAATAATGATTTCCGATCATCTGATTATGTAACAGACTCAAACCGGAGTAGAAGTTTGTCGATAGTTTTACCCACACCGGCTGCCGAGTCGCTGTTTGCTGCATTTCGACAGCTTGGACTCGATGATGAACTATTTGAATTGTTCACTTCGTTGACACACAGCGTTGCGATTGAAAATTTGGAGCTAGCCGGCTCGCCGTCCCTTAGCGATCGAGTATTGCGCCAGTTGCTACGAAAACACGGTCCGCGGATCCGCAAATTAATCGTGGGCGATTGTGGCCATCTGTCGGGCGATATTTGTCAACGACTGCCGAAATGTATGTCGCTCAAACGGATGTTTATAAATTTGACCGTCTTGGATTTGGGCAATCAGGTATACATTTTAGGAGTTCAGACTGTTGACGGCTGACTGATGTCTGTAAAAAACTGTCGCAAGCTTTAGCTAAACAACTTTAACGCGCTTAGCAACGCTGATCGCGACGACCCGTATACTGTGTCCGGTGCAGCTTCATTTTAAAAAAGTTAAAATATTTTTCTGTTATCTATTGTGGCTTCTCGGAAGGATACCACGAACATCTGGATGGTAAAATAGAAAACGATTTTCTTAAATTCTGTTGTTTCATACTTAGAGAGGTACACTACACTTTAATTTAGTTGCTGAAGCTGAGCTTCTGGAGCTCGTACGAGTACCGTGTTACTCGGCCTTAGTCTTCACGAAATGTTATTCCGTAATCTTTTGCTGCAAATATAGAATTTTTAAATTTCAGCATGTTATCGCATGTTTCAAACGAGTATGTTTAAGGTTACAAAAATGCCGAATGTCGTGCTTTTGAAATCATGACTCCAATTTGACCATACATTTTTATAGTTCTTAAGGGTTTTACGCTCGACGAATTATATAGATGTTAAGACTGTAGTGTGTCTTCGTTTGGGTGATTAGTGAGTGCATGGCATCAAGAATGTGCATATAAGTTTTTCGGTGCGCTGAATACGATGGTTTAGTTATCTAGAGAACAGCACGAATGTTTCATTCATGCTTCAGGGGTTTTCTAGAGGGTTGAGGTCGTCCATCGAGGAACCCGATTTGCCGAAAAGTTCGTCTGTCGTCACTTATTTGGTTATGCGTTGTTTTCCGCGCCCTCAGATAAACTATTCCATGTGTGTTGAAGGGAATAGATGGTATTTAACTCCTATCAGACAAGCGTTATAGTAACAATAATCATATTTAGTTTTTTTTAAGTCAAGCAGGACGTAAAAATTTAGTCGCTCTATCGCGGTAGGCATGCAACATTTTTTGACGATGTTTTATTGTTCACACAATATAATCAAAATTTTTTGAGATGGTCTTGAAATGCTTTCCGCAAATCTGATCACTAAGTTCTGTTATTATCCACAGTTGCCTTCTTATGCAGTGACAGACTGTTATGCCTAGGCTTATTTGATTTACCATGCTAGCAGTCAATGCATGTTGTTACCTTGATGTACCTTGATCCGCTAACAGCTATCATGAGTCAGGTAGATTGAACGAAGCACAAGAACAAGCTGAAGGCAGTAATTATCACCTGAGGCAAGTTAAATCCTGAAACACACACGACGAATCAGAGTACACGTGTACAGATAATTCAGGTATCCGGAAGCATGGAGCCGCATGTTGAAGGTGGGGAGTGAGTGGGCGGTAAGCACTTCAGCAGGTAGTGTGTTTCAAATGTTCACCACTCGGAAGCGGAAGCAATATTTCGCTGCATCGACTCGGGGCGTATAGGGGAGATGAAGTTTATAGGGGTGCCTTCTCGTTCTATCATCCGTCACTGGCACGACGAAAGCAGTTGGACGGACAGAAAACAAATTGTTAAATAGTTTATAAAGAAAAATTATATCTTGTCGCAAACGACGCGTCGAAATTTTTTGTAGGCTCAAAAAAAGCAAGCCGTTCTTCATAGCTAATGTTCCACAAACCAAGGACTCTTTTCGTTGCATAACTTTGCACCTTTTCAATAAGTTCAATATCCCGAACAAGATGTTTGTTCCATGCTGCAGAACTATATATATTCCAATCTAGACCGAATCAAACTTTTATACAACGGTAAAAATGCAGGTTTAGTTAATGGTCTGAATATGCAGAGGATAGAGAATAAAATTTTATAAGCCATTGATCTGACGGACAGAAGAATACAGGAGGTTGCTGTCGTCTCAAATAAAATTGATTTCTACTATTTTGTTACTTGGTACAAGGTATTGTTGTAGTGTTAGTGTATTCCGATTATATGTGTCATGTATACTTTTTTAAATACTTAAAATGCGGTGCCTCGTAATGTAAAAATTGAATGATTATATAAACTGAATATTTCAAAACTTGGCATACAGGCTGATGGTTATAAGTTAAAATTAGGTCAGATTATGTGTCAGATTATCACGTAAATATGTGCCGAACACGCCCAATGGTTTCTTTTGTCCCGAATTTTACCCTTCATTGTATAGTTTGAATCCTTATAGTTTATCAGTTACTATTTGATTGTATTTATATTTTTAGGTTAACTTATTTTCACGTTGGGTCAAGCAGCAATGTGTTCTACGCCTATCGGACAAAGATGTTTCTTCGCATATGGATACTTTTGGGGGTGACCAGCTTGGCCCAAGTCCTGAAGCCGAGGAAGCATGCTTGGAATCTCCACTGACTGGGCGTGCAAGCCAGCATGATCGAGCTCTTTTCACAAGTAGCTGCAGCGACACAAGCACAGACTGGTCAGTCTCGGACAGCGACTCGACGGAAAATGGCGTAGTCGAGTACCGTGACCCTGATGACGTCAATTGTACAATAGAAGGCCTAAATTTCAAATGCTTAACGGCAACTAACGATGAACCAAAAGCGTCATGCTCGGCGGTTAAAGAACGCCGTGATAATCATGTAGAAGCAATGGATACTAGTGATGGACAACCTATAATTGTTGATGAATGCGGCGCAAAATCGGAAAATTACGATCGAGATTTAAGCGACGTTCCCGGACTCTCCAGTGCTACGTCATGTGATAACGCGAAAGTTGATACAACAACAACTGATAACAACAACTATTCGCACAAGTCAACAAAGCTGCGACGGCGTAACGAGCAGTTGCGATTAAAAGGATTTTGCAATATTTTAACGGGTCAGTTCATGTATTTACTTGGTATTGTCATATATATATTGTCGTATAAACATATATATCAGGCAGTAACCGGAATTTCGGTTCCGGAGAAAATCATGTTCCCGTTGCGGTTCCAGCAAAAAAGCAAAAACCATACCGAAACCGGAATTCTTATTGATAAATTTTGTTTAAAATTGTCCGCGTTTTTTGCTCCATCTAAAGTCCAATCACGGTATATATGCACAATGATCAAATTGCAACACAACCAAACAAAAGAAAAGACTAACTCAGCCAATTGTCATGTAAAACGTAAGTAGGACACAATTTCCGTAAGAATCTTTACCAGGTAGGAGTTTGTTAACAAAGTATAGCTAAGTCGTTGCTAGTAGCAACTTACACATTCAGAAATCTGTGTTATTGGTATATATGTTAGAATTGAGCCGGTCCTACGTGATATACATAATAGATTATGGATTATGAAAGTACTTAGCTGTAAGCTTGGCTATTACACATTGCGTTGTAAAGTTTGTAATCAGTATACATTGGAGTAAACTAACATATCTGCAAAGCAGCCAAACACGCGTTTTTTGGAACGAACTGTATGTATTGAAACTGTGCGAGCAGTGTCATGGTTTTTCTTATTTATTCTGATCAGAAAACCATCATCATCTAACTGAGGGTCTCTGGTTGCCCAACGCTATCCTGAACAATATCTCTGGCCAGCGATCAGAAAATTATAATATATATACCTTTCTTTTAGAACCATATAAGCCAATGATTTTAAGTTTCTTACGGAATAACATGTAACGAATGTATGTCTAATAAAGTTGAGGCGATTGGTGACCTAGTCTACGCTTCATGCGTTACAAGAACATACAGTTTGACTCAGTTTACTCAAGCCTGTACAACGGAAAAATTTTTTTCCGCTGAGATTCGACATCTTGATCGATAAATAATATTTTAGCTTCCTCAGCCTCTTCAAAGTTCCATAGAGACAATAATATCGCAATACATTTAGTTTAATGTAAAATTTATTTTTAATAGATTTTAAATCCACAGTGCCTCCATTTCGTCCTTTATCTGTTTTACTATATATGTTACGAAGACCAGGTTCCGGATCCGGTTTAAATGGAAGGAGCCGGTTGCTGATTCCGGTTCCGGTTATTCCCTGATATATATTAAGGTACCATTCTTCCGCCAGGAAGAAAGGCTATGGCATTTGATGACATGACATCTTTTTCTTTATTGTGACTTTCTCCATTTAGAGGAGAGTCGAGCCTTGCGCATGGCTAGGCCGGTGAAAATTGAAAATGAACAAACATATATAACAATTAGGTAGGCAATATGTTTGAGGCATGCAGGCGCTGCTTGAACGACGACAGTGATGGGGCACACACCACTTCCGTGGGGAGGCCATTCCAAACTCTAACGATGCGATGTGAAAAAAAGTGTTTACGTATGTCAAGACGCGGAGTGTCCAATGTCTGTAGCTTTAAATCGTGTCCACGTGTGACTTCGAAACCCGTAGTGATGTATGAGGACAGTGGTACTTCAACATCGTTATTAACAATTTTATAAAGCAAAATAGGGTCGCTACGGAGGCGACGAGTAGATAAAGTCTGCACACCGAGGTAACGAAGCCGTTCGAAATAGTTCAGATGGCGAATTGACGGTAGAAGGCGCGCGGCATGTTGTGGTACTCACTCAATTTTTGATATATCCCGCACTAAATAGGACGACCAAACAGTAACGGCATATTCCACGTGTGGCCTAATTAAGGTCCTGTAAAGTTGTAGCCAAATATGTTTCGACCAGAAACGAATAGTACTGTGAACGATGTGAATCATTTTATGGGCGCGCCTGGAAACCATAGAACAGTGTTCGGAGAACTTGAATGATTCATGAACAATTACACCCAGGTCTTTCTCCATAGAAGATACCGAAAGAAGATCGTTCGACAAAGCGGAGTACTTCAGTAATCCATACTCATTTATATCCAGTTGAACCGGTCCAATTTTAACATATATATACCCCAGATTTCTGGATGGGTAAGCTGCTATAAACATCAACGTCGCTCTGTTTTGGTTAACAATCTCCTGCCGGAAGAAGTTGAAAAATTCCTACTGAAATAGTGCCCTGCATACGTTTCACAGGGCAATTGGCCGTGTTAATCTTTTCTATTGTTTGGCTGTGTTAAAACTTGATCATTGTGTATATAACTTTTGGGCCATAGATGGAGCAAAAAGTATGGACAATTTTAAACCCGAATTCCTGTTGCGGTATGGTTTTTGTCTTGCCGGAACACGGTCTTCGCCGAAACCGGAATTCTAGTTACTCCCTGATATATGTATATAGTAACAAATAAGCAAGCTCGTTTTGCCCATCAGATGGCTAATTCAGACAGTAGTAGCAAATCTCAAATTTTTGGACAGTTTCGACTTTACTACTTTGTTTGCTAACGTTCCAATTAACGAAATCCTGGATGATCCAGAATGCGGCTACTCATAATGAAATCGTCTCGCCGCTACCAGCACAATTGTTTATTGAGAGCATTGAGTTATTTCTCCAAAAGTTTAGTTCCTCTTTAATGGTACGCTTTATAAACGAGTCGACGGCGTTGAACTCTCCGCTTGGCCCTACGCTTGCTAACATCTCTATGAGTAAACTAGAGTGCAAATGGATCGAATCTTGCCCGCAAGAATTTCGATCTTTGTAATACAAACGCTATGTTGATATCAACGTCCTAGTTTTACCGAGTTTGAAAATCAAGATCAATGCATGAAATTTCTGCAATGTCACAATAGCCAACCCACTAACAATGAGTTTATGATGAAACGGAACTGAATAACCAATTTAGACATTGCCATTGCACGAGAGCAATCCCTAAACACTGGCTCAACATTCCAGCATCGTAACGCAGTAACATCGGTGAAAATGTTATGTTAGCTGCATCACGTTTACATCGATTTGGTGGTAGAGCTGTTGTCGTCCTTTGAGTTTGACAAATTTTGTTCAGACCAAAGTAATGCTTGAACTGTTTCGACAAGATGCCCCGATTTAACCACTGAACATATCTAAATTGCACGAAGCGGAGAGCATTGGAGACAAGAATGGGGTTTTCGCGTTTCGCTATCTATTGATTATTGCTGGAGTCTTTTATCTTGACCCCAACTATTAAAATTCCCCATGTTCGTGAGATTACCGTCATGTTCAACTAAATCCGAAAATTTTATATGGATAAGAATGGTGTTTTCGCGTTTCGCTATCTTTTCATTATGGCTGAAGTCTTTTATCATGACATGTCGCGCACTATCTTTCTGGCTTGTTCATAGTGTATAGAACCCAACTATTAAAATTCCCCATGTTCGTGAGGTTACCGTCATGTTGAACTAAATCCGAAAATTTTATAGAGACAAGAATGGGGTTTTCGCGTTTCCCTATCTATAAATTATGGTTAGAGTCTTTTATCTTGACATGTCGCGCATTATCTTTCTGGCTTGTCCATAGTGTATAAAACCCCAACTGTTAAAATTCCCCATGTTCGTGAGGTTACCGTTATGTTCAACTAAATCGAAAATTTTATTGTCTCAAAATTTATGTTTTCTACATACAAAATGTTTTTAAACATTAATTATATACTAAATGCTAAACAATTCTTAATGATAAAACGCCGTTTTTTTGCATGAAAACACGGGCACGACAGTAAAAGTGCATGAATATATGGAAATATTTAGCATTTTTAAGCAAAATTTATTCCTCTTCCGTTCTGAAATTTCACTGAGTATGAACATACCAAGCCCGAAATTCCCCGTGCACTTTTCAGAAGGCTGTGGACATGCTAGCCTTGCCGGGTTCAAGTTTCAATGATTTTGGATTTTGTCGTTTTTACTTGCTACATTACATTTCCTAACATTTATTCAGAGTGAATGTGTGAGTGTTGAAGACCAATAATTAGGGTTCGCATTTTGCCAGTGACACGTGCATTATCCTAGGTATATACGTATACTTCTGCGGGTTTTTGAGTGGAATCACACGGCGCACAGACAATGACACTTGTTCTCTTAAAAGAACGTCTAAGTAGCTAAAATTACTCCTGTTCCACGCAGCTTTTATGAAACCATTGTGTACTTAGAAGTGATCACGACGATATTTAATCGAATTTGTTAGCTAGTGCGTATCAGGATTAATTTGTAAACTAGAAACTTGGCGACATGCCAAGCGTATGAATTCGGAGAAATGTGAAACTGTAACGTTAACATGCAGTGGAACAACTCATTAAAAATATATTCCTGCTACGAAACAAAGATGTAACTCACCAAAAATATGTATTAATCTTCTGTTCAATAAGGCATAGATACAGCAAACTGATAGGCATATATCTAATACGCACCCTACGAAAATTAACTCTACCTCAGAACTGCTTACGAATCGTGAACAACATATCTATCATCTATGTATATATAAGAATCATAATAACAAAAGCACAGTAGCACAGAAAACATAAACAGAATTTGCTACAGACCGCATGACACTCGTCTCTGTCGCACCACTCGCCTTGTCTTACCCATTGATATAGCTACCTCTACATGAAGAGTAGTGATGGGCACGGATATGGATCTTAATATCCGGATATCCGGCAAAACTGCCCGGATATTATCCGGATATCCGGATATGATAAAAAATGTCCGGGGGTAAGGAATTTCGCAAATTTGATCGCATGTTGCTTAGGATGTGAGGAATTCGAAATTATTGTATTTAAAGCTGGCCGATGAGGACATAATAGCCTTTATCGCCGTCTGCCGGGAGAAGTACTAGCTCACGTTACGCCTTGTCTGCGTAACCGATAGCTGGCCTGTTTCCAGACTCAGTATAACGTCCGTTTTACGACCTCAACCAAACAGCTCTCGGAATCCTATAATTTTAGTGAGATTCATGTGTCCACATAATGCAGCGTTCATTTTAAGCTGGTTGCGCCAGATGTAAAAACCGTCACAGCGTTTCGTCGAAACAGTTGTGACATTTAGCTAGCCGCGCGAGGCCCCTGTGAACTCGAAAAGTAGGGCTGGATAAAAACAAACTTGCAAAACTTGTCACAACAACACTTGTCCTTAAAGTGTGACCGCACATCCTGCGTCTTCTCCGATGAAGACATTGCTACACAACTCAAGAAAATTAAAAGACTAGATCAGTGAAGTAATATACACCGTTATTTTACTTATTTAGAAGTCTGAAATAAACAGGGTTGAAATCAGTAGAGAGCTAACAATGATGACGTCACTCAGTTTCAGCGAGCTAGCTACGTAATTACGGCCGTGAGTAGCTAACTTAAGATTCGACAATGGCCGGATATCCGGAAGGCTTCGGATAACATCCGGATATGAAACCATATCCGGATATCCGGATATCCCCTGCCCATCTATAATGAAGAGATACGTCTAAATATAGTGACGATTTGAAATCAGTACCCACGAAAACCTATGTGAACTTATGTTGAGCCACAAATCTATTATTATACCGTTAGAAGTTCTAATGTCGCGGATGGCTATATATGGCGTCGTGCCCAAATTTGTCCTCAAATACCAAATGACCCAGGGGTCCTACATCAAATCTGTTGCACCTACAGGTAGGCTTGCATACCTCTGTCACACACCAAATTTCGTTCGAATCGCTTGAGTGGTTACATAGCTAAACATCGACAAAGTTTGACCAAAATTTTGAAAATTTGCCCATTTGCTAAAGTCCCCATGTCCCACAGGGACCCCACCAAACACATATTTCGATATCAAAATGATTCAAATCGGCGTTGAGATAAAGAAGTCCTGTTTACAGAGAAAAAATAAGCGAATGTCCATCTTTTTCACTGTAGTGCGATCTAGTAGGAATTCTTCGATTCCGAAGCTAGCGCTTCTCCATCTCCGAATTCAATAATAACGGTTTCTAAATGTACAATTGTCAGAATCTGGCTCAACTCAACTGAAATACCTAAAATTGCTCTAAAGTTTCCGGCTGCAGTTAAAGGCATTTATTTTTAACATAAATTTTTTTTTGAAAATTTTGGCTTCAGAAAGGGTTATAAATATTTTCAATTTTTTATCAACTCTGGCCATTATGTTTCTATGTCCAACTGGATCGCGTGTTATTTATTCTGTCCAGATACCAAACAACACTGAAATTTGGCATTATTTGTCGGGGCTAACGCTGGACCACAGTGTTTTTCCGAAATATACAGTCGCGGGGCCGATCAGGGTTTTACTGGACCTGATTTGGAGACGCGCAAATGGTGTATGTATATAAACAAATTGTACGGATAATAGCTACAAGTTTATAAATATATATATACTTATATTCCTTGCGTAAATTTTGAAACAGTGTCAGTTATTTAAAAAATTTGTCAAAGTGTGAAAAAGTGAATTAGAAGTGAAATTTATGATAATATCTTGCGGGGCTCAGGTTGTGTTTGACTAGAAAATGGCTGGGACTGATTCCAATATTTTGCGCCTGAACCCAGAAAACAGTCTGAGCATACACACAAGTCGTGTTGTTAATTAAGTTTCATTTATGTAAATTACGAATTGTCTCAATTTGTAAAATATATTGCGTTCTTTAGGGCTATCACCGAACCTGAAGGCTTTGACGTTGACCGGAGAAAAATGGGACTTGACCTATCCGACGTACAACGATCCCTCGAAGTTTTTCGAAATGCTACTGGATCCAGTACCGTATCTGAAGTATTTGGATATTTCGTATTATCTCTATTTGTAAAATATATTGCGTTCTTTCAGGGCTATCACCGAACCTGAAGGCTTTGACTTTGACCGGAGAAAAATGGGACTCGACCTATCCGACGTACAACGATCACTCGAAGTTTTTCGAAATGCTACTGGATCCAGTACCGTATCTGAAGTATTTGGATATTTCCTACTGGATCCTCGATAAGCTGGATTTTGTTACCACACTACGTCAACTGTCTGTTCTAATTTTGCATGATGTGCCGAATCTGGAGCGGTTTATAGGCGTACTTCGGTCGATGAAGCAGTTACGGTAAGCATATACGACGCAGCGGAACCGCTCTGTCATAGTTAACTGTTTTTGCAATTTGGTCTATGCGCTATTATAAGCTGGGTAAAGCCATCTTGAAATTTTTATTCAATATATGATGCGTCTGGTTTTTGCACAGGCCGAAAAAATGTGGGTCATTTCAATTGAGCTTGCCCCAAAATTCGATACTTTCATGCAACATTAGCCAAGCCTGTTGAGCTGGGTTCACACGCCAGACTTTTTGCTCAAAATTTGTTCAAAAATTTTGATGAGTGAACGCTCCTTTATAGTGTGCAAAGTGTGTGGTGCTGCTACCACATCGCCTCCACGCAAAAATGTTCCTTAAGTATATTACGATTCAATTCAGCTTGGGATATCGCGTCATGATGTTGTTGCTGTTGCAGTAATGTAACTGAACGAAGTAGACTATCGCTAGAATAATTTTGAG